>JAQFYE010003163.1:0-16005 GCA_034694305.1 Protaphorura glebata
ATAGTCAGTATACAATCAACGATTACCATGAACATGCCGAGTCAAAAACATAGTGTCACCAGCTAGCACAGAAAAAAACTAGCCATTATCATCAAATAGTTGAAAAACAAACAAACAAATGTATGTAGGAGACAGGAAAACTAATCTTGCGTTTGATAGGTGTACGGCTGAAATTTTATGAATGTTTATAGCTTCTTTGAATTGCGAATTTATCCTCATTAAGCAATTTTGTCCAAGGATTAACAAACTACCCTCAGAAATTACTTTCAGTGCTTCAGTTGTTTTGCAGGAAAATGAAAAATGAAATAGCTTTTATGTACCTGAAATCTGAAAATTTTGGAGATGAATCGTAAGGACACTCTAGTCAACAAACTAGCAGGGAGATTTACGTGTATTTGTTTGGATTCAGTTCCCATTCGATTGACCCTCCCGCTTGACCGACCTGTCTGGAATTTGGTGAGCAGGTTCACTAGGGTTCCAGGTCACAAACTTATAAGGTATCACTGAAAAAAATTAATTTGTGAGACACTACTGAAAAAGTCACTCCGTCCACCAGACAACGCTTGTTACTCCGTGAACTTAAACCGACGCTCAAATACGTGCATGTTGCGGCCCAAAATTTTAAATTTAATTGTCGGGAGTAGTGGATATTTTTTATGAAATTCTGAAAAACACATTCAACCCAATTTGACGTGACCAAAAATTATTGGAATTGAATTGACAGACCTACCAATACATTTGGTACTTTCTTTGGATGTCTACTGGTCCCACACAACCAATTTTAAATTTTGGGCCGCAACATACAGGGTTTCGAGCCTCGGCCGAAGTTCACGGAGTAACAACCGTTGTCTGGTGGACGGAGAGACTATTTCAGTAGTCTCACAAATTAATTTTTTGCAGTGATACCTATAAGTTGTGACCTGGAACTAAAGCGGAAGACCCTCTCGACATCCTAGTGAACCAGCTCACCAAATTCCATAAAGGTCGGTCAAGCGGGAGGGTCAATCGAATGAGAATGGTGAATCCAAAAAGAAATACACGTAAATCTCCCTGCTAGTTTGTTGACTAGTGTCCTTACGTCCACCAGCTTTCAGGGTTTACATCGGAAAGAATGGGTACAACATAACCCAGGAGTCAATAAATATTGTCCCAGTAACCCAGTGACGGGTCCCAGAGAAATCAATAATTAAAAACAAATTTCAGACCTGCAATTGTCAGCATTTAGATTTAGCGCTGTGACTTATGGATATTTAAAAAATTGATTTTGTTAGCCCATTTTAGTTGTGGTAATATATGCTGTTAAGTCAAGCATGTTGGTCGTCTTTTATATTCATTAAGTATGCCAAAGATATCTGTAGAGAAAAACACTTACATTAGAGCGTCAGTTATAAGTCAACCGAAGTCCGGTCTAATGGCAGCGGATCAACCTAAACGAGAGAATATCACATCGAATACGGACGTGACCACAAGAACTGGATCAGGTAATGAGAAATATAATTAAAAATAATTATAGGAGTAATATTTCTTAAGATTATCGTGTCATTGCGAATTGTAGCGCAAGAAGATGCTTTCAGAGCACTGCATAATATGTTGGATGAGGGGAAAGACTATGACCCAATTGATGAGTAAGTAAAAAGGATGAGCAGGGATTAATAATGGTTTTGCAAAGATGATTGACGGATTGATCCGAATACATAAATTGTTAATACATTTGATTCTCATTAGACCATTCACTAGCCAACAAAGGAACTCGGCCGTACCACAGCGACCAGAGATTGATATTTCTACCACGTCAAGGTAAATACAATCTCTTAATTCTTGTCTTGTAAATCTGTTAGAGGGGACGGCACCAACCAATAGAAAATGTCCCAATTAGCAATTCGGTGGTCAACATCGTCAGAACACGAAATCGAAAACTGATGACTTGGCGGGGTTATCACCGTTGACCCATCAAATCAAATCCTAGCGGCTCCATATTTATTGCGCAGGTCAAATTGTGATCTGGTCGTCTAAATGACACTGTTTCATTGGATAAGATTTGGGCAATTGATTCGCTCCGCTAAGTTTGGTTTTCGCACCGGGGGATTACCAAGTCGGATTCCTGTGACCTTACTTGGTTTAAATTAATTCGTGGCAGCAGCAATTTTAAAATGATAACTGATTTTTAATTCACTAGCGAGTTTCAATTTCCGAGTAATCCGAGAAATCATGACCCGAAGGATGCAGATATGTCTCTCTATTCAATCCTACCAGGTGGCATAACTATGAGCTCAGGTAATCTAACGTAGTTAAAGCGGTGAACAACAATCTTGTTCGCGCGATAGTAGTTACCCGAACTGTGTAACACATCCATACATATGTTTGTTTATTTCAGATCTACAGAGAACATCATCACATCAAAAACGGTATGACGTTCGCATTGTAATTTTTGTATTGAATCTAGAAATGTCTTAAATTATTTGTGCGTAGAAAGTCAGAGAACGGATTGAAAGGATATTTAATTTCTTGCTGCGGACCGGATGCTTACTCAGCAACAAAGAAGAAACTTGCTCAAGCCAGTCTTCGTGTAGAAGATTACTATATAGATATAGTCAGAGAAATGGAATTCTTGGAAGCAGAGTTTCATCTTGAGACCCCATCGTCATTCTCGGATGAGCTGAATCTTTTAGGAGCTCAGATTTGGTTTGTTACATTGGCTTTGGGAAGACAAATGAATGAGCAAGACTTGGAATCGGTGAATTCTAAGAAATTTGAAACCCTGTACGAAACTTTAGTTAACATAGCCCTTCACCTGCTTAAAAGAAACATCGCTTTAGAGGGCACATTAACTACTTTCTCAGAAATAGGAGCATCTTGTATTCGATCAATGAAGAAAAGTTACACAGGATCATCGGAAACTGATTTGACAACTGAACAAATTGGTGGAGATATATTTGTCCCGCGACAACACTCAGCAGTTACGGAATTAGCTGTCAGAGCCATGCTCTACCGAAAAACATGGGAGAATAACTTCTACTCTGAAGTCAAACGGACAACTCCAAGTACTGAATATATGGCTTACGGACCAGACACGTTAAAGGACCGCAAGGAATTGGATATTTTTATGAGAAATGTCTCAAAAGCTGGATGGGTTAATTTCCAAATTCATTTTCTTCATACGAGTAGAGTTGAATTGTTGGAAGAAATTTTGAGTCAGGCTGTTCAAGGTTTGAAAATTGTACGACAATATTTGCCAAAGATGGTTAAAAAACTTAAACAAGGGTGCAGTGATTACACCTGCTACGCGTCTTGCACTCCTTGGGTTAAGAAGATGGTGAGTTATGTTGAAATAATTGGAGCCAACGATGCGAACAATCTAGAAGACGGTGAGGTTGTACGGTTGCAGATTTTTGCCGTTGAAATATTTCTGAAAAATATCGTTACTCGAGGAAATATAATTCGGAAGGGAGTTAAAAATGTGATTCAAACTATTTTAGTCAGCTGTGAATACTTAGAACATTTGTATTACTTTCGAATCCCAAAAAGTGACAATCTGATCAAACTTAACAAGATTTTCGATCAAGGGACTGACAAGAAAGAAACATTTGACGACGGTAAATTCTTCCTTAATGATTACGTCACCGTCCTCAAGCAAGTCCCCATCAGATATGGAATGACCGAGTACATATTGCTGTAAGTAATTAACAAGGCTTCAGAATCATACTCTTGGTTCAATGTTCAATTTGTATCACTTATTATACTGTAATTATAGGAACAGAATTACCTCTTCTCGTAAGCACTCTGGCGTCGATTTTGATGGGCCCCGATTTCTCAAAGTAAGTTATCGCATTGAGATTTACTCATTATGTGTGGAACTGTACGACACATTAACAACACCCAAATCTAAGTTAATATCAAATCATGCAGTTTGCCCAAAGACAATTTTGCAAAATACATCGGGCTAGAAGTTTAGAATTTTGGAGTAAGCAATTTTCTAACACATTGCTCCAATGAGGGACTCCTCGTCAATCAATTTATTTTCAGTTTCAGAAACTGAAAATCAAACAGAAAATTGAACTAGAATAGTAAATATCATTTTTACGATCACTTACTAAAATTGTTTCCAATTATTCAGGTCGGCTGAACTCAAAGACGTGATGGCATCACGAGACTAAACAAGTCCGAGACATATCAGAGATATCAGCTTAAGAAGAAAAGTTGTTTCAAGTGGATTGCTTCTTGTGCAAATTTCTTCAACAATTGTCGTAATTCTCAATGTCAGATTTCGGCAAGAAAAGTGAATGATTTGTTGGAATAAAACAATCAAAGTATGGAAATTTTTTATTGAAATATAGCTTTCACGGAATAAGAAAATCATATAACTTATCATTTCTTTTTGCCTCGTTTCAATTTATTGTCAAATTTCTGGGCAATTCGACATTTATATGACTTTTGGTAGCTTAGCCGGTGGTTGACCTTTGTGGGGCCATGTTAATATTTCTTGGTACAGAGCTTCTCCGGGGCACTCAGTAGCACGTACATCTCTGTGTCCTAACAGAGTGTAATTACTGATTATGTGGTTGAAATCCAATCCGCACTCTATCAAAGCTTTTGCAGTTTCCATTTGTGCGACTGATGGTAATGAGACTAGAAATAAAACCACTATTATAAACATTTTTCTTACTACTAAATTCTCAAGGAAACCATCTATCGTGTAAACACCAGAACTCAAAAATGGTCCATTGAGAATAAATTCGGCCAGAAATTCCAAATTTTCTAAACACAATAACCATACTCCTACAGTCGTGTTTTACAGCAAACCTCCACAAGAAGTGCCGAATGCATAGCTAAGAAAACCGAAGCAAAGAAAAATTTTCTCGGTTGACGAAACCTTCATAGGCTCTTGGTCAAGACGCTTGAAATTGCTCATTCTAAACGTTTTAACGTGATCTGATTTTTACTTGAAACATGATTTCCTCTGAGAAAGATAATATTATGTATTTACCTGTGAAGTCACCGATCAAGCATATGCCGATACTCTTGTCATTAAAATTAGGTGCATGAGCACCAACTCGATCCCAACCTCGACCCTGGTACACATTCGCGTCTCCTCCAATTAGGAAACTGTTGCAAGAAAATCGTTACATTATAGTCTTCTTAAGAAATGTTTATTAATCATCACCTGTATCCAAGATCATCCCAGCCATTTGTATCCATGTGCAAGTCCTGAATTTCCCGAAGCGATATTATACAGGTTTCGATTGTCGAACAGGGGCTCATATATGAATGATGAATCACGGTGTAAGGAACAGGAGTGCGCATTGTTGTGACCGACTTCGGCGGTCGTGCACCCCATTCAGCCCTGGTTATAATTCTTGGACAAGCTGCAAAGACGAAGTCCATTTAGCTGTTTTCCCAAGACATATGTATTCGCGTCGCAACCAATCAATAAGAACTAGAGACCAAAAATTGACTGTGAGTGACAAACGCAGCATTCGAGCTCATCTTCGAATTTATTGACGATTCTAAAACCTTTTTTGGGAACGCCCTGCATATAAGATTTTCCACTACAGTATCCACAATTAGGGGTAACCTATTTTTGCTACAGACGGTACATATTCCTAGTGATTCCATATTCCATACGCTCGTAGAGACGAAGGTTTAACGAAAAAAAATGAGGTATGGCCTTGTGGAATTTGCTAAATAGAGTCACAATTCTCATTGATTTAAAACTGCCTTGTAACACATGAGACCTAAAATTGGAAGACTTCGTTTCCAACAAATTTACTCCAAAGATATGTATCACTTAATTTTGATTACCATGCGGGGTTCCAGGATCTTCTAATGGCAAACTTCTTGCCGAAATTAGTAGTGAAAGTAATAGACCAAGTCCAAGCATTATGAAGTTATAAAGCAACTCTTGTCACATGTAATAATGACTTTTCAATTAATGGTTAGAAATGGTTGTAATATCTGCAAATATCACCAATCAAGCAAGCAGGTTTGGCTACTAATGCAATTCCCGTAATTAACTCCGGCAGCTAAGTGAATTAACTAGCAATGCTCGTATTATCAGATCTCAAATGGAGATAAATCGAAACCCTTCAGCACGAGTTGATTTAATGTGAAACCCTCTGATATGAATGCGCGTGTGGATACAAGACTATCGACTATTCTGCTGGGTGATTTGTGTAAAAACTTTTGAAATGTGAACCACTTGTTTAAATATAAACAATTTTCAGCAATTTGTTCCTGAATATACTTACTCCTTTCTTCGGAAAATCTATTGCCGTAATTTACATTTACATTAGAGTTTTCCGAAGAATGAATGGAGTGTGTTGTAAATGTACAAGTTTTGAATCGTAGTTAATAGAACAGTTCCAACTAATCAATTCTATATATATGCATGTCCGATATTCAGGGGCTTAGCTCAACACTACACACTAGTCTCTAAGAAATAATATGAATTCTTATTTTGAGTGGTGTGTCATGCAAACATTATGCGTATAGCAATGTTCTCATCAAAAAGTATTGCTCAATCAAATCAGTTACTCTGAAGAGTTTGGCAAATTATATGATTACTCATTGAATTCATTTATGAAGGTGTGGTGTCAACAATGTATAGCTATAAATAGAATTCTAATTCGGCATGTCCTGCGACTAAATAATTTTTTCTGCAATTCTGTTGACCTTATTGGACAAAGGTGACGCGCTACTAGTTCAAATTCTAGTCACTACCATAATAAGGAGTAAGAACACAACTTTGTCGGTGCCTTCGGGTTGCTCGCATAATAGAAAATTTTAATTTACTGAAACATTGTTTCTTCTATCAAGGCCGGAATATTGTTCACTAATTATTTGGAGAAATTGCAGTCAATACAGTCGGAAATAGTTTACTAGATTTTCTTTTCTTCTATCTGTAAATGTAGTGTACAAGTCGTAGTCGGCATTTGGTACATACCATTTGTGAGTTGTCCAGACTTTCTCCAGTTTCTGCATGGCATCGATCACCTGTAAAATTAAATAAATAAAATCGACTGTTACTTGCCAAAGTCTTATGAGTAAGGCTTTCAGCTAATAAAACTTGGGTACAATCAATTGAAATATGTAATAATTTATTGAAAATGATTTTTTCAGTGAAGAATCTATTTCCACTGAACTGAACAACGTTGCGTCAATGTTGATATAAAATAAGACATGAAAATACAACGTCATTATGTCTCCAATCACTTTTCGGGCTCGGTTCTATCCAACAACCAGAATGCACAATTTTTGGCGCATTTGCCGACCACTTCTCACTTATAATTTTGTCAACGCCACGTGAATACTGCATTGCAGCGATGCTTGCCTGATTTTTTAAATAAAATTCTCCACATAATATTCTAAAAAATGTGAATACGAAAATTAAACTCCTGTGAGAAGAGTTCACTATTTTATGAATGCGATTCGCATCTCTTGCCAGCGCTTAGCATTCGAGTGACATCAAACCAAAAATATCGCGAACCACATTTAAAATGACCAGAGAGTAGCACGGATCACACGTTTTGAGTTTTGACATGTAATTTAGTAGCTGCCGCAAAGTTTTCGTTCCTTCAATTTTGCGTGTCAAATAAACATTTGCACGAATAACGGCGGAATTTGTATGGAGGAGTATAAGTGTCAATAATTTAGTACAATGTTTTGGAGAAACTCAATAACTCCATTTCTGGGGCTATGGGAATTCAAGTGAATCATTTCCAAATTAGGTAGACAAGTACATACAGTGCATTGATAATTTAATGCTCAAATCGGAATAAGCTGGTATGTATTTTTGTAATTTATTGACGTCAATAGAACTCTTTTTCAGCACTTCAAAAAAGGTGAATAGCTTGTTCCGGTGAATTAATTAGTAAACTGTAACTTGTAAACAGGTGCACGCGCTAATCAGCGGTCCCCTTATCTCATTAGCAATTTTTTTCTTCCCAAGCATTGCGGACACCACAAAGAGGATTTCTAGGAGCCAATTCATGTTATACTAATCAATTTGTGTTTTTCGAAAGTGTTCGTATTGAATAACCACGAAATGACTGTGCAATAACATCGATTTAGTTTCTAAAAATAATTACGGGAAAATAATCTCGTCACCACCGCATACAGAGGGTCGTTCATAACTTTGGAGCCGTACCTCTGAGTGGCCAGAACTAGATTTAAATACATAAATATTTTTATGCAGTATTTGAGAATCTAGCCCCTCAGAAGTAAATTTAAGTAGTTTTCGTAAATATTTTTAAGCGAGTATTGAAGGAAAAAAGTATTTGCGTGAAAATATTAAAAGCTAAAAAAAGTATTTACGTGAAAATATTAAAAGCTAAAAAAATTATTTCTGACCCTGGATTAATTCACTTTTGCTTCAACATTTTTCAGGATTCTTTTGTAAATGTCAAAATAAAAAATGTTTGACATTTGTGCAGAAAGTCCCGGATTTGTATGCGAATGGAGTGTTATGAACCATATCGTAAAAAATTCACAATTAAAATTCTAACTAATTATGATTTACTGCTACTGCAATTTACGATGGAGCTTCCGTTCCAAATGAACACTTAATATTAGACCAAATTGAGAGTTACAAATTAAAATAAAATGTTAACATTAAGGATGTTAACATCATTGTGAATCAACCTGGTTTCACACAATTTCAGAACACGACAGATACGACGTTGGAATAATTATCTATAAAATGAATCAGGTATGTACCTCATAAATGTAAGCACATTCTACAGCCGGAGTTTAGAGTAGGAAGAAGCACAGCAAAAAGTAATTCTGAGTAAAATCATTACCTTGAGCAAAGATTGACTGTGAAGTGAAAAAAAAATAAATATTGTACATTACCAAAACTAAATCTTTTCCGGATTTTGAGAAGACTCTCCCTCGGGTTATGTAAGTGAAGAATTTAATATTTCTGTGCGCCTACTCCATATTCAGAGAAGATATTAATTGTTCCACCTTGACCACTCACCTGGTACTGAATCACTGTTTAAATTTCTCAATCCTCGCATAATGAATCATATTTAATTTGGTAGGGCATTGTGTAGGGGGGTTTTCTTGAAGCCAATAAGACAAGTCAAGTTCATGACTTTAATCAGAATTTCAATTGTGAGAAGGCAAACATGTCGTATTACACATTCACGACAACGAGTCAAAGTGTTGTAGTTTGTACTACATAATGATTGGAGGGATTTTCATGTAACTACTGCAGTTCAACATGCTTTGTTTTACTGAGCCCCATTTATACTTTATACCTTTTGCTTACACATTAAATCAGTCAGTCAGTCTACCAGTCTGTTCGCGGCGAAAGTACTTTCGCTTCTTTTAAAATAGTTTTCGTGACTTTTGTTTCATCAACCTCATCAAGATCCAGTTAACGTTGTGTAAGTAATTTAAATTTATTTATGGGGCACATTAAAAGAATTAGATACGCGATTGCATTTCAAGATCACCGCTACGAATACTGAAATATCTCTTAGATCTGCAACATGTCTTTAACCGGTATTGTGAATAATAGTGAGAGCAGAATAAATAATTTACATCTCCGTTGAATTCCCAGTTTGTAGAAATAAGTAAAAATGCTTTCGATTTTCTTCAATTTATCAATTTTGTACAAGTTTTCGCTAAGCAAATCATTTCTTCCCGAAACACAATCGATCAGTGATTCAACGTTGACTAGATTTCTTGTACTCTGAACATGATGCTACCAGCCCCATTCTTTTGTACTTCAGAAATTCTGAAACTATTGAATTATTGACATTCTTGCAATTTTTTAAAAACTTATAGTTAAACTGGATAATCTATCGATTCTTATGTCGGACTTGAGGAATAACTGCTATTAAGATTTTTGTGCAGAATTGTCTATTGGGTCGGATATCGTGCAAAACTAGGATTTCCTAACAACGGTGAAAGTAAAGAGACAAACGTAAACAGTAGACAGTCGCAAGACTTTCATTGATGTTAAATATTTGCACAGATGTTTAAAGCTAATATATTGAGCGTAAATTGTAGCGGAAATACACTAAAATATCACTGGAATGTCACAGTCCATTGTATTTCATTGAAATTTATTGTTTTATGGAAATAACTCGGGAAAATTTCTCATAATGTCGCGTGTCAAATTTTTTCCCTAAACTCAGATCATTTGATATAAAGTATATTTTGCGATATGGAAATATTTTTAATTAACTTAGATAATGGTTATAATCGTCAGTAACGGTTCTTATTGATTTGATTCCACTCTTTCTTAATGTGTCAACATCGCCAGATTTGCGCTCGGGCTATGACATTCAGGTTGCCCTTTTCGTCTCGCTGTGTTGCCGTAAAATCCTTTCCGCCGACATGGTTTGCTTCATCCGTAAGAACGTTTTGAGGTCCTACCTTATTGGGCCATACCAAAAATCTCGTACCCAAACCCTTACAAAAATGTCGCGATACTTGACAACACCTTATGGTGTATTCCATAAATGTGTCCTCAAAGCATTTTGCAAAATCAGAATAATATGAAAAGTATTTACAAGGACACTGCTTTCTCTTGTGGCCTTATTAGTTATTAGGTAGTGAACTGTCCGAAGGTTTCTTCTCTGGTTTCCGAGAACCGGTGAAGAGGTCGAATTATGGTTGCAAATAATTTGCAAATCATTTATATTACCCATTGCGCATGTCATATAGGCTTGAAACGCGAGTTACAAGCAGCAAAGTTACGAACAGGAAGCACAACTTAGCGCCAATCCATGACATGTATTTGTGGCCGTTGAAATCACTTCGACAGGCTGGCTGGCTTGCGTAGAGGATGTGGTTTTTAGATTAGTTAAGCCATTACTCTTAATAAAGAGAAGATTCGTGGCTGACTGACTGCATCATTATAGATTGCTTCAATACTTTTATTCTATGTAATGAATGGGTCTAATAACTTTATACTAATTTTTATATATTTTACTTTCAAGTCCTTTCAATTTGCCTGGAGATAGAAGTTGATATAGACAAAGAATTCCTAACGCTTCGACTTCAGGCATCTGAATTCTTTGTGCCAAATAAAGAAATATAAAAACATTCATGTACTCCCATCTCGTAACTTTTGAATTTGTCTTTCGTGCTTGTTTGACCAATTACGAATGGCTTCGACAATACTGCAGTCGTCACATTCATGTCTAAAATTGATGAAATTATGGCAATTAATTCAGAATGTCTGCCAACCCTTCTACAAAGGGCGACGGTGACTTTTAGATTTTCAAACGTACAATTTTCACACACCAGACTGCATGCTGTCGTACTGACTCAAAATAAAGGGCCCACGCTTAGTTGCTCTCTTTTCTCATTTTTTACATGCGGCATTTTATTTCAATAAGTTCATGAATGCTTGCATATCTTTATTGCGCTATAGCTATTTGTGGAGATTACATGCCATTAAAGTGGGGCTATTTTAATCAGGGATCGAGGGGTTATCTCTTATGTGATTTGTGTATGCGGCGGACTTGAACTATTTAATAAAATATTTGCCGATACTAAAAATTGTGAATGGAATCATTCTGAGTATGTGGTCTGGCACATTGCTTCGCATACATCAAACGTTCCGTTTATTACAAACTCTCAACAAATTTTTATCTGTAATTGTGTAAAATATTACCCAGGGAATTCTTGAGTGGAATGTAAGGCAATTCAGGCAATAAAACACCCCTTGAATTAGCTGGTTAACTCTTCGAAGCACATTTTGCCGCCTTTGGCGTTATGGAATTTGAATTCTATCATTAGCCATGAAAAAGAATTATTAACGCTCCGAATTTCTGACATGACTCTTGACATAATTCCTTATCAATGGAAAGACCGCTTATGTGCCGCTAGGACTGATAACATATTACAAGAGATTTTGACGCCTCTAATTTTGGATTACAGAAAGCAGGTTTTATATATTGTTGAGTGTCATATGCTTAAGCCTGTTTATAAGTTCCGGGTCAGCATGTCGAATTTGTTGACAATGATTGGTCATCCAATGAGACCACATGTATGGAAATTACAATATCCAACTAACACTAAGCATACAATTCAACATTCAGGAAGTGCATACATCAGGCTTCAAAAGGCAAGGCGTGAATATATTTCAATGCATCAATTGCGTGGGAGAGAGAAATCGTCAAAACAATCTGCGTTTAGTCCTGACTTTGCATAAATTTGTCTTACGCTATTTGAAGTATCTGAAGTGCACGCATGCAACTTGATCTTGATTTTTAATGTGATATTATTTTTATCGGTAAAGTTAATCGGCTAGCAGAGGAGAGTTAGTTAAGAGCAGTGGATCCTTAATGTCTGAACATAACAGAATTTGCACATGATTTGCATGCCCAAATTATGTGGTTAATGAATCCGGCAGGGAGGCAATCGAACTAATCATCACATCACAAGATGGACCTTAGTAGTGAAGTTTTTAATATTTCTTCCTACACATTTCCTCTTTAATATTAATATCTGCAGAAGAACAATGTGTACGATTATGCACACACACTTATTGGCTTTGCGATGGTGCAGAGCAGAACTACAACAACGTGTTCTTCAAACTGTCATTTTGACTTTAGTTTAAATTTCCATAATGGGAAGCACTTAAGAGGAAGGCCAAGGATAATGTGTAGTTTGTTTCATTCAGAGCAAAGTATAATGGACGCATCAAATCATCCATGCCAGATGGCTCCATTAATATTAAGCTATTATTAAGGAAACCCGGATATATCCTTCTCAGATCTTAACGTTTATTTTTAACAACTCCCTGAAAGGTTACCAAATTTATACTTCAGAAATAATTACTTTTTGTCAGGGAAAGAAAACTACAATTGCCTATTTGTATTATAGATTTCTTTTCTGAGGAATTTAAACTCCTTTAACACAAAAAGTTGACCGGTTTTGAAAACTAAATGAGTAGAATTTACTGTGATACTTACACCTAAACTCAAGAACCATCAGTTCCATAAAATATTCAAATTTGGTCGGCTAACCCATATTATGAAGTTCTTCGATTAAATACAAATGTTGCGCATTGGCTAATTCCACGTAAAAACAGTTCTCAGAAATATTGGGGGGATAAGCCCTTATTGTTATGTTTATTTTTTTTAAATGTTTTCATTATGAAAACCCTTCCTAATTTTTGGGAGATAATACTCCATACATCTTATTCTACTCGAATACGCGTTACCAAGATTTGAAAGGGAAACGGCGTGAACTGATCTTTACATCAATTATTAGCTTTAGCAGTTATTGCAATTATAACAGTAAAGCTTCGTTAAATCAATTTGTTCACAGGGATACTTTCTTGCTTCCTTTTTACGAAACAAACGATATAACTTCCCCGACAATGGTGCTGAGGGAGCGAACATTGCACTGGTTTAGAAAATCGGGACTTAACTCTTCACTTCATTAAGAATGATTACTCTTATATATAATTTAAAATATAAGAATCGTTAATATGTGTTTTTTGTGTATGTTCTTATGAGTGAGTGACACTGACAGTGTGACATGACAGGAGTCAGGAACGCTTAATTCTGGTTTGGCTACATGCGTGCAGCTGACATGACAGAGCAACCAATAGGCAAAGCCAAAAGCTATGCATACATCCTCCCAGTAGTTTCGTTAATTTTTCATATACCACGATTCTTGCACATCTCCGGATGAACATGGATGGGTAAATTAAAAACATTTGGACAATTAACTTAGCTAGAGTCCACTACCCCGCTACCCTTTCTACTTTTTCTCCATTTGACTCACAATTCGCAACGTAGTCCCACTTCAAACTTTTGAAGCCATCTCACCGGTTGGTGCGAGTTCCTCAGTTATACACAACCTATAAAGATAACCACTCAAGGCACGGCTAATAATCGCATCATATCGTAATCGTAATTTGCGTACACAATATTGTATTTATCGACGAGACACTTGAAAACGACAAGCAAGGACGAATTCCTTTCATTCCATTCAATCCTACAACGGGACTGTATTTTTACTCCTCCAAATTGGACAAGAACATAAGAGCTGTAACCCGCAAAACATTTTATGTTCGAAAAAAATAAATTCATAAATAATTGAGTAAACTCGGCACCCAAGTCGGTCATTGTAACAAACGCAGATACTGGGTACTCGCAAATATTTACTTTGTTCTCTGTCTGAGTGACGACGTCGCGCTATTTTGTGAGTGAAAAAGGTGACGTGAATTTGGTTTCACAGCTACACTACACTTAATTTCAACGTGTTGAAGAATTGAGACCTTGGGTCCTAAGAAAGGTGCGATCCGAAAGTTTGTATTCAATATTTGATTTCTCGTCGGAATAAGGCTAAACAATTCAGAGATTTTAGGAAATCATAGTTGCTCACTACTGTTGTGGTGTGGACATAAATTATTCCGGGTTTTACCGGAGAATGTTGAGATCTCATGTATTGAGATTTTAGTCCAAAATGTGTCTTGGCGCAGGAAACAGTACTGGATTTTGGAATCATCGATTTATTTATTTATTTATTACGGAACAGCACCCTCGATTCATTGTAGATTTTATATTTTGTCGTAAATTAGACATTGTCATTCAGATATTTCGGGTTTAAGTCAATCTAATTTTTATACTAGTTCCGTATTATCGTAAAATCTGAGGGTTTCACTCGGACATAAGCACAGGGTGGAGAAGAAACGTTGTAACATAACCACAAAATGGCGACTAAATTTTTTCCCTGAGTTGTTAAAGAGTTGTGATTCCTCAAATTGACACGGTTCCATTTAGCCCACCCTGCTTTAACCACTTGTCAATTTCTATTATAATCATAATAAATCGCGTTAACCGAGAATCATAACTTTCATTTTTGCAGATGGTCAACTGCGCCGAAATGTCTGGACTTACTGAGGTTATGAAGGATCGGACGGTATGGAAAGCATTATTGGCTGAATTCATAGGAACTCTTGTTCTTGTTTTTGTCGGATGCGGAAGTTGTACCGGATGGGGGGAAGACGATAAGCCAACGATCGTTCAAATATCTCTGGCATTCGGAATAACAGTGGCAACGATGGCCCAGGTAAGGACCCTGCGCAGTCGGCCCGGCAAATCCGCCTTCATGGGATTCCACTGCATTTCGGATATATTATAGTCTTTGACCTCTGAAAAGTCAGATGATAATATTTTATCATATCTCTGGTGAAAGTCGCAACCCGCCGCACCGTTTGGCCGCTAGAAATACATATGGGGCAGTCGCTTCGCCGAATCCGCCCTAGGCGTAGCACATGCCCGCCGTGTATTTCTAGCGGTCAAACGGTGCTGTTGTTGGGTTTGGTTACTGCACAACAGTTGTCCAAGAGGTCAAGGGCTAAAATTCCGAAAAAGCAGGGAAACAGAATAAGTCGTCCAAATTCTTGAGAAAGGAGGGCTCAAAACTGGATTACTTTGCTGGATTACTTTGCTTTGAAAATTTATAAAAAGGAACATCTTCCGGAATTACGAAAGGGAATTACGAAACGTTTAGCCGGCTTTCTAACATTTTGGGCATCTTGTATGCCAATTAGCAGATATAATCATGAAACTGTGAGTTACTTAAAAAGTCTAACTATTGAAGCAATGAGAAACATGGATTAGGAAGTGAAGTTGTAATCGCTAATAGGTACTGCTAAATTGCGAGGCTAGGAAATATCAGTGACCTGTATCATACAGCTATCATTTTTGCCAAACATGTTCATATTTTTCCAGCTACTTTACCAGCATAAACTTTTATACGGGACGAATGGTTCAGGGGCATAGTGCACACACTGTCTGGCTATCCTGACAACCCACTAAAGGTTTATCTAAGATTTTAAAAAATGTGGGCCTTTTCATGACCTGAATCTAATCTAAGATAAACCAACATATGTATATGTTGCAGCCCATGTAGATATCCAGTCAATGTGTACACGGGCTGGCCTAAGTATACATAGACCGGTCTATGTGTACTTAGGCCGGACAATGTATACTTAGACCAGCCCGTGTGTACCAAGACCAGCCAATGTAT
>JAQFYE010003164.1:0-16005 GCA_034694305.1 Protaphorura glebata
ATGTACATATTCCGAAGTCGAGTTATGGCTTATGCACATCAATCGGGTTCATATTCGCCAAGACACCTTAATAATTCTCCTGTCGATCAAATAAATAAAAAATAACCTAATCGCACTACCGGTTGTAGTCATTTATACTACTTATGACTGTGAGTACACTATTTTCTAATCATATGAACAGAGTGATCTCATTATCCAGAACCCGATTTCCGTTCCAATTTCTTTTTATCCTACCATAACCATGACATGCACATTCTCGACAAGAAAATTGATTAACTGCAATCTCTGCTGTTCAAATTGAAGTCGTATTCCAATAATAGTGAAACCACAAACCATACACAGAGCTTAGTTTGCATTGATTTAATCCAAACAAGTTCTACATCTGGAAAACTTGTAAACTGCAATGTCATTAATTCAATATCAATGTCAGGTCCATGTTTAGTGTCACAAACATAATATCTGACAGACACGCCAAGTGTTTCATTTCTAACGGCGGATTGACGTCGTCGTAATCGTCAAATGTAATTGAGATTATCGAACACTTCACATAAGAATCTATTGCCATTTGGTATTTCACATTCATAATCAATTTCATTGGGTTCTCGCCTTCCAGCAGTGATTCCCATATTTCACGGATAAAGCAAGCGATAACATGGCAAATATGGCAATTTCTGAGATATTTAGACAAGTGCAGTAAAAACTGAATCAGAATGATAAAATAGAAGAATTCATCACCTTATCTTGGCTTTCTTACCATTGAATGGGTTATTCAACATTACAAGCACATTTCAAAACAGCTATTGAAACAATACAAGAAATGTCTATCTGATTCGGCCTTTGCGATTCCCATAGAACTACAACTTCTGTCAAACTCCAGCAATGACAGGACGTACCGCGTTTGGCGAGTTATAATATTTCGCTACACAAAGGCCAAGTATTTTTAACCGGATTCTCTTGAACTTCCTTGAACCAGTTGAACAGAAATGATACAGAATTTTTCGTTTATGTCTATCGGAGAATGCATTGTATCGAAATATTCGTTTTTTTTTGCAAAGTGCCTGTGATAATACGACTCGGCTTAGCGTTATAGACATTATACAATTTATTGTATGGAGTAAAGTTTCGGTATGAAAATTTTTGCAGTCATCATCCGACCGGAGCGTAGCCTTGACTGAATTGAAGCTCTTCAACCACAATACAGTACTGACAAGGAAACTACTCTTCAAAGTCAGATTCGCTCAGAAGAAATCAATAGTTACATTCAGTATCGTGAGTACAAGTATATAACCAATCTGGTAGCAGACAGACCTCTTATTCATCGTTAGAAATTTTCAAAACTTTCCAAAAATGCCGTTATGAACATATTCTACCGAAACCTATTGAGGAATCGGTGAATATTTTTTTCCTACGAAACGACCACACTTTGCGTCCTGATACTCGAAATGACACGGACTCTGAATACTTTATCCTCGTCTAATTTTCACGTGTGAAAAGTATTCCTTGTGAGCTGCCCAAATAAAAAGAGCTTGATTGCACATTACATAATGCCCGCATAGTAACCTGTAGATTAAATCGTGTACTTTTAATGTACAACCGATAGCAATATAATACATCTGTGAACTATGATTTGTCTGAGCGTGAAGTGTGTGGATAACACCAAACTTCGTATGTAGTCTTGTAGTCCTGGCTATTTATCATTACCGCTCATTTAATAAATCGGTTAATAATTATAAATCGAACTACTCAACAAGTGAGAAAGAACTCTGTTACAATCCAAAATGATTGAGACGCTTATATCAGTGGGGATTGGTGGAGTTGCTTGTGTAATTCTAGTCAGAATATTGTTACAATTTTATTGGGGAAATGGGGGCCAACACTGGAATTGGAAAAGCAACAGCTTTGGAAATTTCCGACCGGGGCGCGACAGTAATACTGGCGTGCAGGAATCTAATTGCCGCTCGTGAAGATATTACCGATATTGAAAAACAGGCTTCCAACGGGAAATTGGTCGGTACAAATTATTATTTCTAAATTAACAATTACATATAGCAATTCATCGGATTGACATTTCATAACAGATTGCGATGAAATTGGATTTATCGTCTTTAGAGAGCGTGAGGGAGTTTGCCAAAGAATTCAACTCCAAATATGATAGGCTTGACATACTAATAAACAACGCTGGGTTATACAATGTATCTGTCGAAAAGAAAATGTTCACAAAGGATGGATTCGAAATCCATATGGGTAATTTGATGGAAGCTGACAAAACCACTTTTCACGTGAGTCAGGTCTGCTCGAAATTATTTAGTCCGAATTATTGGTACTTTTTGTAGATTTTTCAGTAGAATTTGTTTGGAACACCATTGCTTGAAATGTTTCAAAAATGTCCACTAGTGATCATAATATTTTTGCCACCGAATCAGTCGCAACTATAGTGTCCGACATTTGACCTTATTTTTTAATCGATCTGCTCTACGTGACAGTGGTTTCTTTCTGAGCTAATTATGGATTAACATTCTTGAATTAGGTGTAAATCATCTCGGACACTTTCTGCTGACGAACTTGTTGCTCGAACCTCTCAAAGAAACCGCTCATGGCAGGTACATTTTCCAATTAACAATTTTAGATTAGTCCGAAGTAAATATAGTGGATCGAAAGTGGATTAATTAAGTTTGATTTGTATCACAGAATTGTTGATGTGAGCGCCATGGGACATCTCTACTCTGATTTGGATTTGGATGATCTGATGAGCGAAAAGTAGACCTTCAAGAAGTCACTCCTCAATCCATATTATTGTAATTCCAAAATGGCAAATGTGCTGTTCACACACGAACTGGCTAGAAGACTAAAAAACGCTGGTGTTCAAACCTACGCCCTTTGTCCTGGGATTGTCAACTCAAGTATTTTTCGCGAGCCATCTTACCAATTCCTCATGCTTCTTTTCTTTCCGATTATTCTACTCTTTGCAAAAACAACGAAACAAGTACGAGTTGAACATATCTATAATCTTATAAACATGTGTATCTAATCAAAAATGGACAAATCTAGGGTTGTCAAACGACCTTGTACTGCAGTTTATCAAAGGACAGAGACGTCATGGAAAGATCGGGTGAGATGTACAATCATTGTAAATATTGGAAACGAAAATCCAATCTGTCTGACGCTGACGCCAAAAAGCTTTGGTCTGTCAGTGAGAAACTTGTTGGCTTGAAATAACTTAATTGTTGCACAAAAATGGTCGTTATCCGAAACTCGTGTGTTCTTCAAAACCAAAACAGTTTTTATATTTATGGAATCAGAATGATGAAAATAGAGATAACAATTAAAACATAGATTCTTTAATTAGTGCTAATCATACAGCGTCAAAATATGAAATCGGATTCGCGAGTAAATCGATCCTATGACTAATTAAAACTATTACACAAAGCACAATGCACTAAAATTATACTAAACTAGCAACAGTACAACTAGTGTTAAATTATTTGAACGCGAAGGTCCACACAAATTTTGTGGTATGTACGGTAGATACACAGGTAGTTGTATCGACACATCAAAAGATATTAGCCAAAT
The DNA here is from genome assembly GCA_034694305.1 of Protaphorura glebata. Taxonomy (NCBI): domain Eukaryota; kingdom Metazoa; phylum Arthropoda; class Collembola; order Poduromorpha; family Onychiuridae; genus Protaphorura; species Protaphorura glebata. The sequence goes on from JAQFYE010003164.1 coordinate 3,571, forward strand.
AATCATCTTTTCGAAACAAGAAGGTTATGCTTCGGTGGCATTAAAATAAATCCAGCTCGGGAGCCAAGATATGGTGGTGGCTCATTTGGGTCGAGTGCAAATTTAAAATCTTGCATTATTCCAACAAAAAATAGAAAGAATTCTAACATGGCCAATCCTTCACCTGGACACATTCTTTTACCAGTGAAAAATGGGATGAGATGATCGTCTTTTCGAAATGTTCCTTCCGCCGTGAGAAATCGTTCTGGACGGAATGTGTCAGGGTCACCCCAATGTTTTTGGTTATGATGAACGTGATGAATGTTTGCCAGAAAAATTGTTCTCTCAGGAAAGGAGAACTCACCAAATTGGAAAGGTTCAATTGCCGTGTGCAATAATCCCAATGGTACCATGGACGATTTCCTTAGGACTTCCCACATAGTTGCTTCAGTGTAGGGCATTCTACATGATGATCAAAATATATTTATAACCTCATTATGACTTACCGATCACCACTAGACAAGAAAATAAATGCCGAGAGTATACTATAATCGTTATTATTTGTAAATCTGGGTGTGTGGAGTTATGTAGATAAGATGAGACGAATTGTTAAAATTTTACTTGGTTCGGTCTTCTAAAGTTGGAAGTCGAGAGGTTCCAATGACTTCGTCAATTTCTTCGTGGACTTTCTCTTGAATTTCTGGCCAAGTTGAGAGGTAAAGGAACGTCCATCCAAGAGTAGAACTCATTGTGTCAGACCCAGCAAAGAATAAGTCGACTATGGTGTAGTGCAAATTTTTTACTGTTTTGAAATACAATAGAAAAGCTAGTATTAACAGTCCCTAAGAAAAGCTATTATATTGTGTGAGCTATGGAGTTGATAACTTAAATAAATACGTATCAACCAATCAATCAATCAATCAATGATTTTGAAATTCTGTGAAATTTTTCATATTATAGCAAAATAGCAACAAAATTTCCATTCAATCCATGCATTTCATATTTGGTTTCCACCGAGCTAACCCACGAAATTTCATTCCATGCAAAAGTGGAGAATTTGAAACTTAATTTCAGTACTGGGCTACCAGGTGAATTCGTTATGATACGTCAGTTAATTAATTTACTGACTCTTCTTGGTCTATTCTATTTCTAATTGGATTGTACTTGAGTACTTCATATTATACATCATCAATACTCATTGAATTGAATTGGTTGATCAGTGTTGGTCTGTTCCTGCCACGAGATGAGAGGAATATTATATTATGTATTATATATTTCTGTTACGATATTCATGACAAAATTCACCAATTGCAATTTTGTCTCAACTTGAACTCAAACTCTTACAACTATTGATTCTCAAATGTAAATTGTTATGATGCCGGCGTCGGTTTTGGCCTTGTCAATAAATCAATTACGATGACAAAATTCCGACAATAGGTCGTTCGAGAATTGACAGTCGCTCACATTTTAACAGTAGCAGGCAATAAACAAAATAACTAATTTAGTTATTTGATATCTCTGCTTCAGACTATCTGTCACATTTCAGTTTCCGGGAAGTAGCCTTCTGCGTATTTGTCTCCGTCCATACTTACTCTAATAAAACCATGTCTCTCTTAGAACCCGGTCTCCATTACAACTCGGGTATTTTCTCTACTTTCTCCATGCGCACTTATGGAGAAAGTGAAGAAAGCGACGGACCTGGAGACAGATTGTTTTAATAGAACCCCCGGGTTCTAATAGAGAAAATACGTCACTCGAGTTTGGCATTTCCATTCCCAACGTTTAGCGTTCACCTTACGATTTCATAACCTAACTGAAATTGTAGTTTAAAACCTAAATCGCAGAACCTCAATTCAAATATGCAGGCGAAATTGGAAAATGTGGAAGAACGTTATCTAGCATATTTTTTTGTATTTAAATATAACTTAATTATGTACGTTGCGTTGACTTGCTTTGAATTTCATACATATGTCTCATTTATGTCTTAAATTTAGAAATTAAGCTCACATCCAATATCCTTGTAAAATGTAGATTTCGGATCAATCGTAGAGTAGATTTTGGTGAGTGCCACATCAATGAAGTCCCGTTCATGATCCGGTGAGTAAGAATCCATGTGCTTCCTCATGATTTCATGGGCTAGTGCATCGGGTGCGCCGAAGAATGCTAATCCTTTGCTATATCCAGAGAAATCAGGTGCTAGTCTCGCCAGCCAAGGCAGAAACACGCTAATCCCCACAATATTCTGATTTGATATTCCGCTAGAAGACATTTCTCTTTTTAAAACGTTGTAAAATAATACTGTACTTCTGACGACAAATCTTGTTAATGGTGGTCGGATGAATCGGAAGTTTTTTGAAAATAAATTACGCAAGCGGAAACGTTAATAATTTCAGCCAAATGAGGAGACAAAATAATTCGTGATTACCGAGTCATCCTTATTGACTTCATAAACGTAAGTTTGTGAAGAAAAATTTAAATTCATCTTACTCTGACATAATATGTAAAATTTCTCGCTTGACAGGATCTTCAATGTCATACTTCTCACTCGTCATCATTCCCCATAACGCATTAATCACGGCAATTTCTAACAAAGGTTTCAAGAACAGTGGTTTATCCGTGTTATCACTGAACAAAAAGGATACATTAATAAAACAAAATTTTTTCATTAGCAATGCTACGTTGATTTCAAATTCACCTAAGAAATTGTCTAGCTTGTACAACTTCTTCCAAAATGGAGGACTCCATTGACTTTTTTCCGAATCCTAAATCTCTCAAGCATCTCATCATGAAACGGCGGACTTCCATCCATTCTTTGCCTTCCAGTAATCCTAAACCTTATTTAATAAAGTTAAGTTTGAACAAGGTTAGAGGAAATAAGTAGAAATAAAATATTTTATTCACCAAATTGTCCCCGTCGCTCGAAAAGATCCAATTGAAATCTCCCAGTTAGAACATCAGATTTGTATAGTTCTTTAATAGTTTTATATTCATTCACGAATACTACCCTGTTTAGAATTTAGATTCGCGAGATATAAATAAATGTAAAGGGTGGTGCTTAACCATTTATACCAGCCGCTAGGATCGATGTTAGAGGTAGGTGGAAAAACTGAGACATACATTTTCTAAATTATTATTATCATTTTTTAAATTGATAGTCCAAAACTCAACAAATTTTTTGAGGTAAACGAAAGAAATTAATTCACAAAATATCTTACAATTTAAAACGCATCCGAGCCACGCCTAATGTTGGTTCTCATTACTTCGCCCTGAATAAAATTACTCACAAAATGTATATCTCGTTTATTACCATCATCCATTAACTTAGAGTGATGAGTTTTATGAACGAAATAATATTGTCTTACGGATATTGCCCCAATTTCAATGTAAACATATCTCCATATTTTTTGGATAGTTTGGCTATGGTTTCGCATGGTGCTTTCCCTAAAAATGGGAGATAACCCAATAGTGGAATACCCCATGGTCCTAAAAAAAATCATGAAATTGTTAGATTAAAGCCGTGGTAAAATATTCAAACATTTTTCAATGGAGAAATTGTAATCCTAGTATTCCACTTTCGCAGTTGTCAGGAACCCCTAGTAGCAGGATAAAACTACAGATGCAAAAAGATTCATCAAAGCAGTGCCACTAAGCACGTCGGAGAGATAGAACCGCTGGCATAACAAGGATAACCTGTTCAAATGCTACACAGCAGACTGACTTAAAATAAAATACGAATTTAAGAATACAGAAATGAGTGCCAGTTGCAGTAGACAAATTGTTTTTGGAATTCTAATAAAAATAAAGTTATAAATACATAGTGTCAGGATGTCATATGGGTAGGAATTGTACATATCGAGCGCCCGTTTTAACAGATCATTTTTTTTAATTATTTCTATAAAATATTAATGAATTACCTGGCGGGAGTTTTGCGTATCTTTTTTTCTGATCTTTATAAAAATACAAAAGGCCGAAGATTATTAACAACAACGGAATAAGTACGTCCAACATTTAAAACTTTATTTTGCGAGTTGTTGTTGATATTTTCAAAAGACTGTCCCAGAGCGAACTAAAATTTAGTTAAGTAGTTATTGGTGCTCTTTCTTCTTTTAGGTAATGTAACGGATTATGGATTGAAATTGAGCTCGTTTATTATATGAAATTAAATTAAAATTCGCAAACCCATCATTATCTCTCTACAGTTAACCTTACATACTCATTCCTTTATTCTGACATGAGTAATTTTGTGTAACCTCTAGTCACTTTCGTGTTCATGTCCATATTTCCCCATATGTTTCACATTGACAATTTCATCTGCCACTTCATGTGTTCACTGTTCCGGTACAAAATTTTCTCCTGACCGTTCCGTTCCGACTTCTTTGCTATAATTAACTTTATTCAGGTGAAATAAAAAATGGCCCGTTCTTCCTTAGGGGTCAAAGTCCTTGTTCTCTGTGTGTTGCTAGCGTGGCCTAAGTACATATAGTTTTAATCCAACTCGTAGTCTGGCTGGGTTAGAGAGAGATATCGTAAAATTTCGAGAAAGCAATTTCCGAAATTAACGACGAATAACGATTTTTTGAATCTGAGAGCATCGTGTAATGTAATGATTGCATGTGTTTTTGAAGTAGATAAAAGTATTCCATAGTTTTGGCAGATATTTCAAAAATAATCTCTAATAATTTTATAAATTATGAGTGATATGGAATAATTTAATGTTTTCAAAAAGATGCGAACTTTTCCGTTCTGGGTGGAAGAAATGTAGCTTTTTTCATTACGGTATTTCCTATAAAGATGAAATTCATTCTAAAAGTCGATCAGTTCTTCAAAACTTGTCTCCATAATTAGTTTTTTTTAAATAAATCCAGATAACTAAAAAATTTTGTTGTACAAAACTATTCATAAGTTACGAACCATCATTTGTGACTCTGGCATCAAATCCCGTTTATGGGGATGCTTACACTCTTGTCACATTCGCAAAAATCCCAGTTCCAAATTGCGTCGCTAATTAATACGGCAAGACCTTGGGATTTAATGCCGAAACACTCCATGTACCCATAAGCATAAGTGAAGGATAATCATGTAGACTGTGAACATATGTTACTTTTAAGCACCAGGATTAACGGCTCAACAGATTATTCTAAAATAATTTCACCTGCATGGTTTCCATCACAAAAACACAGGTGATTCAATAAATCCATCTAAGTCAAATAACCACCATTCCGGCCGAATTTGTCACACTCACGAACGACATACACACACGGCATGAGTCTGTTAATTAAAACTCTGTCTGTTCTCGGCTTTTTCGCCCTATTAAACAGCCCTTTGAATGCATCGAGCATTAATTATCCAAATGGTGAAGATGACGAATTTTATTATGGAACATTTCCTTCCAATTTCAAATGGGGTTACGCAACAGCCGCGTATCAAATAGAAGGAGCATGGAATGTAGATGGTAATCAGAACCAACAAACAGTGAGATTTTGCAGAGATAATAAATTATAGTACTGATAAATTCTAAATCAGGTAAGGGGGAGAACATTTGGGACAACCATACTCACAAAGTGCCGAGTTTGATTTTTGATGGCAGTACTGGAGACGTTGCTTGCGACTCGTACCACAAATATAAGGAGGACGTACAATTGCTAAAAAATCTTAAGGTAATTAAAATACGTTTTTATTCACAAAATATAAACATACGAAAGCCACAACATTAATTTAAATCGTAGGGCAACAAGAATTGTAGTAGTCGCCGAAACCATGTCTGCCCGGGAGATCGACCATGCATTATAATAATCTGATAATGTCTTTGTTTTATGAATTAAATTTTCAGTCCCAATTCTATCGGTTCTCAATATCTTGGTCAAGGATTTTACCAAGGGGGACAATTGACTATGTGAATCAAGCCGGAATTGACTATTACAACAATTTGATTGACGAGCTAATTCTAAATGGGATTGAGCCAATGGTCACACTTTACCATTGGGATTTGCCACAACCCTTGGAAGACCTGGGCGGTTGGCCGAATGAAGATTTGATCATTCATTTTGCCGAGTTTTCTCGATTGGCTTATAATACTTTCGGCGACAGGGTGAAACAATGGATCACTTTCAATGAACCTTGGGTCATTTGTTGGTTGGGTTACAGCGGAGTGAATGCACCAGGTGTGAACGAACCAGCTGAGAAACCGTATCAGTGTGGTCACACGCTCCTAAAAGCCCATGCCATGAGCTACCGAATTTACGAACTGGATTTTAAGGTAAACGTGCTTTCAGGATATGATGTTGTGTCCTATGAGATTTGTAGATTAATATGGAAAATAAAACAAAAGTCTTAAATTTAGGCTGAGCAAAAAGGACGCGTTGGAATTACTTTAGACTCTGCCTGGTTTGAACCTGGGACGAACAATACTGCTGATATTGAGGCAGCAGAACGTGCGATACAATTTAAGGTAAGTGTTGGATTGATTAGAACGACCGTAATATACCCGAGGCTTTACCCTAGATATTACGGTGCGGTTCATCCACATTTTATATCAACTTTCGGATGGATTTTGAGTCGGTTATAGGGTAAACTCTATGAACCATCACGTGCTAATCACAATCAGATCGAATTTGTATAACAATTTCAGCAAGGCTGGTTCGGGAGCCCATTATTTTTTGGTAAATATCCGGACGTGATGAGACAATTGGTTGACCAGAAAAGTGAGCAAGAAGGACGGAATACATCCAGACTTCCAAGTTTCGACCTCGGATGGACTTTCCTCTTGAAAGGTAGTCGAATTGATGAAAACTGAGTCTTTAATAATTTCATTGGTCATTACTTGCAGGATCCTACGATTTTCTTGGTCTAAATCATTACACAACTGACCTGGTGATCGATAGCCCCGGTGAGACTAGACCAGGTTGGCAATGGGATCAAAATACACATTTGTATCAGGACCCCACATGGCCAGAATCTGCTTCATCCTGGCTCAAAATGGTCCCCTGGGGATTCCGAAAATTGTTGAACTGGATTAAAAATACGTATGGAAATCCAGAACTTCTGGTAACGGAGAATGGGTTCAGCGACACGGATCAAGTGGGGCTAAGTGATACGATGCGCACCGAATATTTCCGGTTGTACATTAATAACATGCTTAAAGCCTCACAATTAGACGGATGCAATGTCACTGCTTACACGGCCTGGAGTCTTATGGACAATTTTGAATGGATGCGTGGCTATTCGTAAGTTAATGGAGGATAACGGTTGTGGTGACCGCAAATCGGCGGATATCGGATATCAAATTTCAGCAAATTTCATAGCCAAAATCTCTTATTTTAGTGGGTATCTACTATCGGATATCCGATATTTGACCAGGCTGGATATCCACATCACTCTTGATATTTTAAATCGGGTTTGGATTATAAAATGCATTTGTTCAATTCAATTACAGCGAGAGGTTTGGCGTCCACTATGTTAATTTTACTGATCCAACCCGTCCGCGGACTCCAAAGGATTCTACAAAATTACTTCTCAAGATATTCACAGACAATGGATTCCCTGAATGAAATTCTAAGGCAAATTTTGTTGAATAAAATGACGAGTAGGTACTTCAGTCCCATACTCTATTTATTTTCTTGTTCTCTGTCGTGAAATGCATTATTCATGAATACATTGGTCGTGAGCAAAGAATGAGTACTGATTGTCTTACACTCCAGGGGCACATACTAACATTTACTAAACAACCTTAACATAAGCTTCCGTCAACTGAAAGGATACACAGATACATTTTATTTGCGTGGCCAACGGCTTCCATTTCTGATACCAAAATAATGGTGACACCAAGGTCAATAGAACATCTCCCATAAGAGGTTAGCCAATACTGAAAATAATTTTCAAACTCCATTTTTGCAACGGATAAATTTTCGACGGGCAATCCCGTGGCAAGGTAATATGAAGTACAGGGATTGCATGGGGTATTTTGACCTCTGGAGTCATTTTGTAAACAATGAGGTGCACATGGGAGAGACCTATTATTTCCCATTGCCGTAATGTGCTCCAACGGAAAAATAACAACTCGTTGTGGTCGATATTGGCCAACCTCTTAGATAAGGCGTAGTCAAGGTTCCTTGGGCGACACTATAAATAATCATCTCAAGATATACTGTGGAGGCAAACCCGACACATCTAATTGAAGTTTTCTTATAATCTAGAACATTCACAACAGTCCCTTCTGAATGAATTTCTATGTAAAATGTTTTCATCCGTCTATTTTCTAGGCTATACATTTTCATTTTTCTGGGCGCCGAGACACGATTGATATAGTAGCTCAATAGATTCCAGATTCAATTCGCCAAGCGTATAGGTTTTTATGTTCATCAAATGGGAGAGAATTAATTATTGACAAATAGTTCACTAAGCGGCGGACATCTATGATGATATCACATCTTTCACAATCAGGCGAAATCACCCCATCCCTAAAGTTAAAGTACTGCACTTACTGCTTACATTGTTATAATTGCGGAAGAAAATGGAAATTACGAATAATCGTATCGTGACGTGGGAAGTGTCGTATGCGTGATTGATAATGTACGTAAAATTCAGAATTTGTTCAAATCTCTTCAGAAATTGATGGCAACACCTGGCGCATTGGAATGTTCAAACTCAAGTATGATCCCACGGAATGATAAAAGGACAAACGCAAACCCAACTTGAAAAATTCTCATTGAACGCTGCTAGTTATGTATGCAAGAGAACTTTTGTTATCGCCTACCAATAAGGGGCGGTCAAGCTATGTGGATTCTTTAACGTCTGCGAAGTTACATTTATTACTAAAATTCGAAATTACAAAGTACCGGCCTTAATAGATATTTTTATAAGTTGTATATACTGACTAGTTCTAACCAACATCATACTTCTTAATATGTAAAACTGACAAACTTTGTTCCACAAAATTAGGACAAGCCCATTACATCGCAAGTTGATTTTCAAATAAAACCATTGCATTCTTCCGAAACTATTGTAGTCCAAAAAGTTAATTCACTTTAGTAGATATTGTACTTTGACTTTGATAGATGACTGGATTGAAAAATCCAGATGGTTGCAGTAAATGCCTCAGACAAATTAGAGCCATCCACAGTATCCATGCACCACCAGTTGTGGGCCAGAAAAGTGGTAATATCGTATTCATAGGAATGCATTATAACCGAATACTCGCCCAAATTCGTGTAATGAACGTGTTATGTTGGTTGCTTAAAACCGAAACGCATTTCAACGTGTACTTACTTACAATTAACTATTTATCAGACAAGGTATGGGGTGTGCGTGATTAGCTTATCAGTTGACACAATTTGACAACTGCAATTTGCACTCAACAAGTTGTAATACTAATAAAATGAACTAGTAATACCGATGAAAATGACATGAAATACTATGTTTGTTGGATTAGCTTGCTCCAGCTTAGGATTGACACTTCTCAAATTGTTCAGTGATTACAGGTGATCGTACTTCTCATTTTGGAACAAATTAACCAAACCGACCCGTCAAATTCTTGCAAGCTACACGTTTTAAGTATTATGCATCTACGTAAATTAAAACAAAGAAACACATTTTTTAACATGGTAATACAGAAAAGCATTCAATTTTTTGTGTAATCTGGCGGTCATATTTACAATACATAACACCTGGGCGGTCCAGTTGACCCACCAGATCTTCAGTGTCATGTGAGCTATGAAGTTGATGACTATAATAAAATACGTATCCAATCAAATCCAACAATTTGTAGAAGTCTGCGACCTCAAGTTACACAAGAATCGCCATAATATTATCTTGTGGATTGATTCCATGTGGTATCTGCATTGACTTCTGGAATTTATCGCTTGAGTCAAACGGTGGAAGGTCATTGACCTCTAACTCATTGCGGATGATCTTCAAATTTGTGACTGGTACTACTTTGCGGCAGTAGATTGTTGCAGGTCATCTGCCATGTGGAATCGCCGCTTCAATAGCACGGCTGATGAGAAAGTTATGTCACACTATTTGGAATGGCATGGCTTTAAAAAGTGATTGATTCGTATTACTAATACTAATGACTAATGTCTTTCGAGTGTAGATTTACTAGATTAGAGTTAGCGAATGTGTGTCTGTGAGAATGATACGGGTAACAAATTATTACTTGAACAGTAACACATACAAATTGGATTAATGCAGACATGTTAATAGCACGTGCTAACTGTTTAGAAAACAATGATTTCATTAAACAAGAATTCGCACTTCTAACGCTTTGCGTCATGACACTTCAATTGAATTATTTTCTCCAGACGATCTCTTTCAGTTTATCAACGCTTGAAAGTAGTATAAATACAACTAACCTAGCTGATAATTTACAGAAATCGAGTTGATCATTATCGTAACAAGGTACCAAATTGGTGCATTAAATATGTTAACAAAGCATTATTTAGTCCTGGGACTTTCCCTTTTTATTTCTTCACAATTAACAGCAGCAAAGCCAACGACGGCAGAGGATGACTTCCTTTACGGTGTCTTCCCTGAAGGCTTCCTCTGGGGATTTGCTACTGCTTCTTACCAAATTGAAGGAGGATGGAATGCAGATGGTAAGTAGAGCATATACTTTTAAAAAAGTTCCAAATTATTCAAATTTCATAATGATTGTTGTCACGCAGGGAAAGGAGAGAATATTTGGGACACTTACACCCACAGAGAAGAGAGCCCAATTTTTGACGGGAGTACTGGAGACGAAGCTTGCGACTCATACAACAAGTACGAGGAAGATGTTCAACTGTTGAAGGAAATTGGGGTAATAATATTTAAAATTGACCTTGTGAAATTTCAAACTATTCCAAACTATTTTTTTTCAGGCGGACTATTACCGATTTTCTATTTCTTGGTCACGAGTTCTCCCGACTGGTACCCTTGCTGGAGGGACCAACGCACCCGGGCTGGCCTACTATAATAATTTGATTGATGAACTGATCGCAAATGGAATTACCCCCATGGTGACGTTGTACCATTGGGACTTACCTCAAGCTCTCCAGGACATCGGCGGATGGCCAAATGAAGAATTAATTCAACATTTCACCGACTACGCTGATCTTCTTTACACCACCTACGGGGACAGGGTCAAATATTGGATTACATTTAATGAAGCTTTTGTGTTTTGTCAACTTGGATATGGGTTTGGATCCCACGCACCAGGAATTTCGGACCCTGAAAAACCTTACCAATGTGCTCACACAATTTTAAAATCGCATGCGAATGCCTATCGACTTTATGAGAGCAAATTTAAGGAAACACAGGAAGGTCAGGTTGGAATTACAATTGATTCTGGTTGGTACGAACCCATCAGCGATAGACCGGAGGATATTGCTGCCGCTGAGAGAGCCATTCAGTTTAAGGTACAATTAAATTATTATTTTTACTGAGTGAGTTAAGTTTGAAATGTTCATATCATGAATTTCCCCTAATTGTAGCATGGTTGGTACGCGAGTCCAGTGTTCTTTGGAAAATATCCTGACGTGATGAGGGAATACGTTGACAGAAAAAGTGAAGCTGAAGGAAGACCAACTTCTCGACTTCCAGAATTCGATGCTGAATGGACTGAGAAAGTCAAAGGTATAATTTTGAGATTTATCTAACTCAGATTCAATGATTATTCAGCGTTGCAACTATCCGTATAATTTTTCGAAAAATCTTTAAAATCATGTGTATTCTAGGATCCTATGATTTTCTTGGACTGAATCACTACACGACTGAGTTGGTGGCCGCAGGTCCGAGTGATGGTAACCCCGGGTGGGCTGGTGATCAAGACACCATTATTACACAAGATTCAACTTGGGAAGGTTCTGCTTCAAGTTGGCTTAAGGTTGTTCCATGGGGTTTTAGAAAACTGTTGAATTGGATAAACGTAACGTATGAAAATCCGATTCTATACGTCACCGAGAACGGTTTCAGTGATTTGCCTACGGTCGGATTAAATGACGTTGGTCGAATTAATTATTATACTCAGTACATCAATCAAATGCTAAAAGCGGTTCTGGTTGACGGCTGTAATGTTGTTTCATACACTGCTTGGAGTCTCTTGGACAACTTTGAATGGGCGAGAGGATACTCGTAAGAACATACCTTTGCACATAATTACTACGCTAAATGAATTACAAATTCGAAATGTTAATTATGCCATGTATTTTATTAGTGAACGCTTCGGAGTCCACCTTGTGGATTTCGACAGTCCAGATAAGACAAGAACACCAAAAGAATCAGCTCAACTTCTGAAGAAGATTTTTGCAGATAATGGTTTCCCGGAGGACACAACAACGACGACGACAACGACAACACCACCAACGACAACAACAACAGCACCACCACCAACAACTACAACACTAGCACCACCACCAACAACTACAACACTAGCACCACCACCAACAACTACAACACTAGCACCACCACCAACAACTACAA
>JAQFYE010003165.1:0-16004 GCA_034694305.1 Protaphorura glebata
AGTACAAAATTTTCTAGGAGTACAGCCGATCGAAAAGGAGTACTGTACTCCTAAAAGGAGTACGGTTGGTCAGCCTGTCTATGTCACTTACTGATAATTCAATGTTTCATTTTTGATGTTTACGTTGTGTGAGCTAAGATTATTGATGACTTAAATAAAACAACATCCAACCCAATCCAATCCAATGATCGCTTTACAGAAGTTCCCTACAGAAGTTGTCTACAGAGGTTTATCACGAAACTGGGGAACTTCTCTTTGTCAAATACAAAACCAACGCGTTTCTCCCAAAGAAGACGAGGATACTGTACATATTATTACACAATACGCCAATTGATGAAAATATTTCTAATTAAACAATTTTATAGAAAAAAAAATTATTACAATTTAGCTCTGATTTATGTTCAAACTAGAGACAATAAACCATATGAACACTGCACCTACATATAAAATGTTGACAACGTGGGTTAATTAATTAAAAATCGGGTCGACATTCTGCCCCATAAATATAGAAATTTAAATCAGTTGAATCTAATTCCTGCAGATCCTACTCAATCATATCGAGTTAGCCCGGATTCGGGTTACGGTTTACGGACAATTTAAACAAAAAATTGATTTGACTTTCGTGATAAATTGATGAAGTTCTCGTAATCTTTTAACACTGCTACTCCGATACAGTGGTTAATAAAATGTGATACGACATTAAGTTGAAAATTAAAATTGTAAAAATGTTCTACGTAACCTGAAACTAGCAACACTTTAATTAATTTGTTACACTCGGTCTTGAGGGCACGAATTCCTTTAGCGAATCATAAATTTTGCATCAATCCGATCTTCGAAAGGTTAATATTTGCCTGTGTCAGTTAATTATAATTTACTCGAAATTTCAATGAAAATGTGCCGTAGCAAGATTCCACACATATGCAGGGTGCCTCTGTTACTTTGTTATGGTAAGGGTTTGATTCATCTGACAGGTTAAGTGCAGTGCATGCTTGCTAGACCGAATGAAAGCAATCAAATCTCTACGAAAAATACTTGATTTGGTTCTATTAATGCGTGCGTGCTTTTGACTATAGAAAATAGTAGTAGAAATATATAATTGACTCCTCATGGCTTAAACAAAATGTGGCCCCATCCTACATTCCTTTTTATCTTCAAACTTTGATAATTAATAGTCTCATATATTCTCAGAAATAAAAAGGTTGTAACAAATTATTTTAAAACTGAACTTTGCATCCTGACAAACAAAAACGGATAATGACATACTAAACACAAATGACCGTATATCAGAGACTTCGATTTAGTACTTGCATCTCCGAACTCAATGATTTTAATTTAATATCATGGTGTAACACTTTGTAATTAAAAAGTTAATTACAAATACCATGGTTTGGCCGTAAGATAAGTACGCCCGGTACCATTTCCAAAATATTATGCGCTTTGGTATATATTTATGTGTCAACAGCATACCGAAAATACAAGGAGAAAACAGACTACCAAGCCGTATGTTCACTTCAAATATTTTAATATTTAATAATCTTACAATAAAGTTAGGAAAGTTCCGCTCAAGCTAAAGAACTTTAGTTTGCTTATTGATTCTCTTACATTCCACACCCGTTGGGATTATTTAGCAAGAATTTAAGTGTTAATTCACGACCCCGAAACAGATATTGATATTACACATTATTATATTCAATATAATTAATTGATTTGTAATTATTTAAATTCATTCATACCTGACATATTCCTTCAATAATACACCGCACTTGACCTTCTCAGGAAGAATTTGACCCGCAAACGGTCCTTGCACTCGAAAAAAATGTCAATGAAATTATTGCACAGATTTTGAAGTACGCGTACTAACGTATGAACGTATGTAAATTACGACACTACACGGTTAAATGAAATTGTAATCTGAAATCGTTAAATGTTTTTAAATTTTTGATGTTCTGTTTGAGCTCAAGTATAAAATAATATTTTGCAGCGGATTGTTTAAAAAATTGGTATTGCCGGTTATACGTATTAGATCTTAGCGTAGAAATGTCAATTGCGTTTTACTTAATTTTTTGAACAGATTCAGCCAGTCTCCTTCGACCCGATGGACCAAAATTGTGAAACTGACTTGATTTCTATTTGAAATTCGTCGTCTTCGTTTTGTTGAATATTTTCTTGGGTCGGGTTGACTGACTGTGAAGAAAAACCGGGGATGTGTCTAAAAATATTTTGTACAAGGAAGATATAAGACAGAATGGAATGTAAGAAGACAAACTCGTGCCTACGGCTTAACATGCATGTTAGACTCTCTTATTATTATTATTACGTATAAGGGGGGAATGTCCATGAATTCACTTCTGGATCAACTCGGGAAACTTCGGACTGGATTTTATGTTATATCATACATTTATACTTGCTGGAAGTTCCATTAACACAAGTTCCAGTTTCATTCATGATTTCCTCATTCATAGGTACACATTTTCGCAATGCACTTTGCGAATCATAGTAATCAACGAATATCTCCAGGCGCCAAACCCATAATCGTCAAGTCTAGGCGGCTATTAACCGGCATTCCAGGATGCACATTTCTTCCAATTGTCCTTACAATTATTACCAAATTACTCACATTTTGATGGTCAATATAACAAACAAAAATTTACAAGAACATTACTTTTGATCCCTAGGGATTTTTAACTAAGTAAGATTTGACAGAATTTTGTTGCGAAAAGATTATAAATATTAGGTTTGGGAGTTCCAATTTCAGCCATATTGATTGTCCTTGCAAAATTCGATTCGGATGCGGTACCTATTCTAGTACGTTCATAAGTCAAGAAATAATAATTTAAAAGAAAGTGGCTCTCAAGGGATTTTTAAACTCCGTGGGATTTAACGACTTTTGTCCCATAATACATATTTGTTCCAATTCTACTCTCACTCACATAATTTACGCCTAGACGTTCGTGTAGTGAATTGATGGAAAAACTCCACCGTTCTAGATTAATTTGTAGAAATATTTATCAACAGAACCCGACAGGTCATCTGAAAAATCACTTGTAAATTTGAAAACAACATTTTAAAAGGGCATGGTGCTTCTTGAAAGCAACGACTTTGTAAACTTTTTCGGACTTGACCGGAATTTGTGGTAGATATTTGGATAACGGAAATGTTAATGCTACTATCGTTCCAGTCATGGAATTTCAGTTTCGTTGTGATTTTTTTTGTCATCCATAATAAAAGTGGTTTGATAGTGGCAAGGGTCGATTCCCTCGGGTTGACAATGTAAACCAGTTGTTTTAAATTGTTTTCCTGCACTGGAAGTATTTTATAATACCGGGGTCACTGCATGTGAGTAGGCCAAATGGAAAAATAAACTGTTTGCTAATACCCGGCAGTCTGACCGCGCCTTACACGACGAATGCTAATTAACGTCAATGTCTACATAATCTATAATACATAATAGGTATTTTTGCAACGTAGTATGACCATTCTGAATGTGTTTGAATCTAATGTAAGATTAGTTAAAGATAATTAAGAAATTCTGGATCAAAGTGATGCTTTCGGTTAATGAATCTATTTAATACTGCAATGAAAGAAGTAAATAAATAATTAAATGCACTTTATGCACGATGCACGATGCACGTCAGCCAACGAATTCTAGGAGCTTCCAGTCTCAATATTGATTTTGTTCATAAAATATGCATTGGTATCGGTATTTCTGTGACCAACTATGTATGAGAGCGAATTCATGGAAAAAAGGAAATGTACTTGGTAGAAAATTCCTAATGCAGTATTCGTAGGCAATCCTAAGCTTAAAATTAGTTTCAAAACTTAAGCCAACTTATGAAATTTTGCTTGATTGTAGAAATTGTCTGAATTTTTGTACAGACAAAGCTAATGCTTATGATGGTGGTCACAACCAAAATAATGCTGGTACCATTAAAAACTTTGACCTTACTTAGCGTTTGGCGATTTGAATTTGTTACAATAAGGATTCGAGATTACTACTATTCTATGGAACACTAATTTTCGAGTAGATTGTGCGTGCAGTTAAATTGTGAGGCATATAGGTGTATAATTCTTTACACTAAAATCAAAATACTAGGGTAAACGGATTCAACACAAATGTTACAAATTTAAATTCTATTTAATCGTAATTCCTGGTGATGAATCACATTTCCGGTAATCCTAGGCTTTGAAACGGACAGACTGAACTCAATTGAACGACCCTAATTTGGTTTAAACTGGTAATTTGTTGAACTGTGATCTCAAACTATATTGTCGATCCTGACAAGGAACCAACTATTTAATGATATACCAAATATTAGACTTGAATAACAAAACGGAAACGGCATAAAAGTCACGTTACGTAATATATTGAACTGGAAGGCTCGTTGAATAATAAAATTACAGTTTTTATCTTGACATGCTTTAATTGTTTAAAAAAGTTAAAACCCCAGCGAATTCGCAAAAACGTGTTCCGTAGTGTTGAGAATTAAAATCTGTGTTACATTAATTCATTTTTATTCAAAGGTTATGTACCTATGTGTGTGTGAACTTCTTATCCAAATAAATTCTACCTCCAGTCCAGATTGACAAGTTGGAGAATTTATTGAGCTATGCTATGGACGAATACATGAATAACATTAATGCGTAATTGTTGAACTTGAGGTAGGAGTTGAATCACCTGGCGTTTGGCATGTCCTGCGGCAGTAGAGATACGTGTTTATTGCAACTTTTATATCTAAACTCTAAGGGTCACGTTCATCATCCATTCAATACAAATAATCCAGACAAGGTCGGTCGTTGACTATGTGTGCAATAAAATGAAATTTGGAGATTTTTCTTAAAGAAATGTCTACTCAATTAGATACATTTAACTCCACTTTATCCAGTGCAATGACTAATATAGTACGTATGTATATGAGGGTGGCGCGCCTAGGAAGTCAGTTAATCGTAAAAATAACCCCTGTTCTAAAAAAAGATATTGTTTTCACACCAGGTTCAACCAGGACACCATAACTGCTGTTACGTATCGGGAAACAAGTCTCATAATGATTCACATACAAATTATGTGCGATTTTTCACGAAATAATTGAATAAAAATATCCTTGTATTTCTATGCAGTGTAAAACTGCATGTAATACAAGTTATATGGTGTTCTTGTTTGGTTAGGATTTGTCAGTATAGCAGTTCAACTTAATGTTGAATTCGCCAATATTATCAAGTGTGTCCCGAACGTAAGACAATAGCACGCTGACAGGTGTGTGAATGTATTTCTAAACACAACAATTAATTAACAACTTGTAACTTTCTTGTAATTAAACATTCTACCGCAAATCAAGAAATAATAAAATGGCTCTGCAGTCAATAATTAAAAAAACCAAGTCCAGGTTCCAAGTTTATGTACCAAAATTGTCTTTTAAAATCTGTTCAAATTGTTTATTTCTTCGAGTAGTCAAATCGGAATTCATAAGCGTCATTTCTATAAAATTGCTCATCTTGTATTAACTATTAGTTATTCCGTAGTCGCTGATCGTAGTGCCTGTTCGGAAATACATCCACACATACAAGCAGTGCCCATTGCCATTGACGGACCTCTTAGTTAATTGCTTCTATTCTTGTCAAGAATATCAGCTTATACTGTTGTCAACATTCGAATCCTGGGAATAATTTTTCCCTATTATATAATTTTTACCATGCTGCGAATATGAAAATATAAATAAAGTAAATATGGCCTAGCCTTAATTTTAAAATGGAACCCACTCCCGAAATAAATTTCCTGAAAATGATCAAGACTGACTTCCACCCTCACCCTTCGCTTCCTTCCTGTATTTAGATGTTTAGTCCAGTCATAAAAAATGCTTGGCCGTTTTCGTTCATTAACAAAAGAATGAGCGTGGAATGCTCGCTGAGCTCAGAATGCTTGTCTAGACCCAAGTACATCGTTACGTCAATTACATTTGTAAGTGTTGTAGGAAATGTAAATAATGCGGTCTTATAAAAATTAAATTAACGTCATGTTCATGTTTATCGTATGAGTCCAATTCACCAAAATTCACCTCAAAAAATCGTCATAGATTGCCTATACCAAAATATTTAACGCCACCAACAAATCGTTATGGCATATTGAAATTAGGAGTAATTTTCACAAAAATAAACGACTCATTTCAAAAACTGGTCGTGACTTATAATGTACAATGTGGTTGTGGTACCATATCCAGAGTAATTTATAGTAGAGTAATAAACAAATCTACTTAAATATATAAAAAATTAATTCAATTACGGAAATTTACTCAGTACATAAAAGGTGGGAATTCGAGCTCATCGAATTATGGTCACTCGATGAAAATGGTGCTTAAAATAATTAATTGCTTGCGCACTGACCAGTACTAAGGAAACGAATTTGGTTGGATTAGATATTTATTTGCGTCATTCAATAACAAAATACAAAGGTACACATTCCGAGCATTTGCTAGTCAACTTACCATGAAATTGGTCAGGTTAAGCTTTGAATACATTGTCCAGATTCAATAATGTACAGATTGTCTAGTAATTTTACAAAAGTAGTCATTTTCCACAAGTCCCAGAACATAATTCCGACGAAGGAAAGTAAAAACGTAGCCAGACGTACGTGAGAATTTTGTTGCCCGTGGATTTTATTTGGTTCTCCATTTATCCGGCTTTCTACTTAAGTCTCGGTATTGGATTTGTGACTAGCATCATTCCCCACCCCGTAAAATAGCCTTGAATCTCAGGTAACAACCACACAAATCTGTAACAAACTGCATCTCTAGCATCCACACAATACAATACAACGAAAATTACACAACATTCGGACATCGGCAGCTAAAGGTATGGAGGAAAACTTTCCAATAAATTAATTTATTTACAAAATATACACTTATCAAAATTCTGTGACATTTCAAAAACTCAGAAAACAGTAGATCAAATTTAAAAACCACGCGTTGCACATTTAAAATTTGAGAACTGATCTGAATATACCATAATTTATTTAAAAAAAAAATAGACTGTGGATTTCGTTAAGAATAGATGCTAATATTGTATTGAATATTTATTTTGATTTATTTTAACAGGGAGTGACTCCTATCACTGGAATATTGGACTGAATTCGTGATTTCTATTCAAATTTAGAATTTGACACCGCCTAACCTAAACCGAATTCAGAATGTCCATCACGACGAACAGAAAATTGGCAAATGCCGTTGTCATCATTAACTGGGTAAGGATTAAATAGAGATGATTTTTGGTCATTTGTTAATGATCCGGGCCGGGAGAAAGACGGAGATTAAGGTCAAAATCAAGGTCAAGGGTGACTAAGCTTCTGTCACAAAACAATTTGATAGTACGATGTAATTCCCAAATATTTCACTACAATTTTTTAAATAATATTGACAAGTATGGTTTGACAATGACAGCAAAGGATACCAACCAACACCAATGAGTTTTCGAAGCCTCGGAAAAGTGCAACTACCATTAATTAAATTACAATTAACATATCGTTTTAGGGAATTGATTCAATTATTACTAAGATTCATATTTATCCACAGAAATATATTCTTTTAAAATCATCCACTTATTGCAAAATCTGCTACTGCTACTATAAATGCTTGCCATCAGTTTATGAAAAATACTCATTGTCGTGATCTTCCTATCTCTATTGCAGTTTCTGAAATGTTAAATAAAATTAGTACTACTGGATCGACACTTTACCTTTTCATCAACTTGAACGAATCTTTTTTGTTCTCCCTCCAACTCAGTAATTGATGGAAGATTAACCATTTCAAAGAAACAATTATTGAGACTTCAATGAAGAAATTTCTGTTCACGCGAGATAAGAATAATTTGTCTTATTTTATGAAAAATATAAGTCTTAATTTTAATTTCTTTTTAAAATGTCACAGTTCGTTCGTTCAGAGGTTGTAGTGTCGAACTCACAACGCATCTTCCCAATAATATAAAGTCGTGCATAGCATTTAGCATAAGCCCACTCACAGTGAAAAAGTCAACATTTTAAATAAGTTATTCAGTAAGGACTTGTTAATTATAGGTGCGATAAAATTGGTGATGAACCTTAAACAAGTGACAGGCATATGGGATTTTACCTGAAAAGTTTTCGAATGATGATAATGATGGCTCATGTAAAATAAGAAAGCGAATTCCGAAAGTGTGAATCATGAAAATCATGATCTTCTGCCACAAAACTGATTTTTTAGTGGATCATGATTTAGCCAAATTCGTCTACATCAATTTCAATTCCACCCTGACATTACAATTCTACTCAGATTACAAAATTATCTTTAATGATACGTGGCTGCTTGTATCGTTGATACTGAATAGTTACGCGGCATTGAATTTAGAGTATCACGCGTACGCGTAATTATTAAACATTATTAGAGTTTACATTGTTACAAATCTACTATGTCCTAACTGATTTTGGGTAAAATAATTATACCGCCGCCACATAATAAAATCGATACGAAAATCGAGTCTTATCAGACGTATGAACGCAATATCGCAAATAAAATTCTGTTCCTTGACCCGTTGATTGAGCTCTCGGTAACAGTGTAGTGGCTACGTAATTATTATTTTTTAAATGTGGAAAACTATCATGAACGTACGTGTTAATTTTTGAATTTTATTATTTGACTTCACAGATTTTATTTGCAATCTATGTACTTTCCTACATCATTTTCATAGCCGCATCCCTCATTTTCTTTGATGACGTGGCAAGATGGTTTCAGAAAATGTTCCAGGAGCTTGCCAAAGACGAAGATGAAAAGATGAGCGATGAAGATGTCCTGAAAGCCGCACGATTGGTGATGACGATTGTACTCGTAATTGTCGGCGTTATCGGAATAAGTAAGCAGATATATAGACTAATGACCATTATTTTGAGAAGTACTGATAAGTTGGAGTTTAATTTTAACAAACCGAAGCTATTCTTATCGGAAATTTAAATTGGCCCAGAATTTTTTAAGATTTCTGGAGTACCGTAAGAATTTGTGGCGATGAAAAAGCCTACGAAATATTCATTCAAAATCCCAACTACGATATTTCAAACATTAAAGTCAACTTCATTGCACCCCTATATCTGTGTGAAAAGAATTTTTGAAACATTACCGGACCTTCGGAAATCCCTTAAATTCAAACATGTCCTAAAATGATTTTTTAAATAATATTTTCAGTTGCAATCCTCATTCAAATGGCTCTCAATATCTTGGTCATGCGAGGAGTGAACCAGGTATGTCTGAATGATCAAATTACTACCCTGCCTGCCTACGTGTATTGAAAACTGTTCTAGACGACCGACAAAATGTGGCCGTGACTTACAGAGGGCCGGGTGGAGAATACAAGACCTGGTCGTCTTGGCCAGGTGGTCACGAGAACAAGTTTCAATATGTCGTAATAAGTGTGATGGTAATGTGTCCGTATTAGGATATTCATCCTGGTCCGTATGGAGTTTTATCGTTACTTTATAATTTTACAGTCCGATCGTCGTCGGTGCAACATTTGGCTCGTCATAAATTTGATTTTCTTCATCTTTGCTGTATTGGGCTTGATTGGAACCATTGTCAAAGTCATCAATGAGACTTCACACTTTTCTGTCCTCATTATGGATATTATTGGTGTTGCCTGGCTTGGAGTCTCACTCGTCATAATCAAAAATTATCGAGATGATTTGGGGACGAGCGCATCTTATGGAGGTGTCGTTTACTCCAAGGCGGATAGTAATCCAGCTGTCTAATCATCACAATATTGACCAACCAAATTATGGCAGTTGTTGTAAAAAACCTAGAATTTATTTCTCTAAAATGATCTGTTAATTAAGTGTTAATTTTAGCCAAATCTTTTTTTGCTGCTATTGTACTGTTTACGCCATAAAGGCAAGCCTTAATACACGTTACTTAAGAGTAAAAATCTCGTACCTATACGTTCGTTCCAATTCGAAGTAACTGGAAAGTTAATTACCTCGGTCTTCTATGTAAATCGTACTTTTAGACCTAGTTAAGATTACAAGAATTTACAACTTTCTACTTTGACTTAATTGTTTTGTTCGTAAATGTTCATGTATAGATAATTGCCTTAAGAATTATTCTGACAAGTGTCTTATATGAGAATCTCGATGTCCATATTATTCTTTCACTTTTAAGAGTACAATAAAGCATCTTTTTCGTTCGTAATTCTAATGTTCTTTGTTCTGTTCCTACAATTTATTCCATATCGTTGACGTACTTCCAGTTCAGTGAGGGTATCGAGACGAGCCATCGTGTAGTTGCTGCAGTAAACGGTTTTCACTCCAGTACAATCTTTCCTACTACTAGTCACCTTTCCTTCACCGAGAAATCTAACCCTCGAATTCACTCCAATAAAAGTAAACAATCTTTGACGATGCCGTTCTGACGAATGTCATTTATTGTGAATATTTTTTAAGTTATTCTTCAAGACCAAATTCACCAAATCAAAATGTCAAGGCTTGTACAAGTTATAAAAAAATCTTAAGCCTTTAATGACCGAAAGATCCTGTAAATAATGTTTGACGAAATGAATCCACATGTACATAGTCAATAAGTGCACCTTGGGTCACGAAGAGAGTAACTTCACTTTCACATGTCCGAGAAAAATTGACAGCTTCCAACGATGGCGAATTATTTTAAGGAAACATTAGATGCTGCTTCATAATTTCATATATCATTCTATGACGATAATAAACCATATTTTCTTGTTTAAATGTCAATTCAGAGTCTCGGGATAAATATTCAGCGAACTTGCAAGTAAAGACTCCACAATCACTCCCATTCTCTTGAGTTGGTATATTTTTTACAACTTCCAACTTCCATTCTTTACTATTCAACTCCGTCTTCTTTCTTTCTCTCATTTCAAAACTGAGGTACCTCAGTAAGGCCTGAAACAAAAAAAGGATGATTAAAAGTCTGACGAGGAAATAATTTCTGATGGAAAACAAGTTCGACCCGGAAAACAAAGAGGTGACGACAACCTTCCTGAGTTTGACAATGAAATATAGTTAAGTCCTAGAAATTTTTGAAACAATCAAAACATGCCCATGGTAGTGTAATCTAATCACACTTGCAGCGAAACGAAAGTGCCAATTTCTTAAAGAAAGTTCTGGAACAAGGTGTGGAAACGTTTATTTCATATTCGTGGCCAGGACCGTTGAAATGAGACAGCCTGATGGATCTGAGTCTGAGGTTACTTGTGAAAGACGTGTTCTGAATAAAGTATATGAATATAAAAAAAACTTACATTGACACACATAGTTTGATTTCCCAATAATGAGTCAAAATATCTAATCGTTTTATGTCTCAAATCTGCAACCGCCAAACACCAATGAATCCCCAAATGGATTGGAAATATGAGAAGGTCAAAAGAGAAAATATCCACCTGAAATTTATAACCAAAACGTTAACCTTACAAATATGAAAATTAATTCGATCGAATGCCCTGATTCCGATTCCAAACTTTGAATATATACCTTCCTTGTCCATCTTTTCAACACATTGGAATAACCTTCCTTCAGAAATTTAGGGTAAAAGAATGTAGTGAACACGTGGACCGATGGGAATTTCCCTTTCTCATTTCTACTTCGCTCGGCAATCATATCCATGTAAGTGTTGATAACCTGATGTTAGAAAAAAATTCAAAATCTTGTTGAAAAAAACAATTCGTTCAAATAATTTTTATCAATAAATAATCACATTGTCATTAAGCCATTGGGAAGGTGCAAGAGTCTTCAAGTCTCCTCTCGTGACTTGGATATTAAAAACATTGGCCAAAACTTCATTCGGGTTCCCATATTTCAGCTGGAATTGTAAAAAAAAAAAAGAAAAAATTATATTTGACTTTGACACCGAAACGAATTAACCAATAAAAAATACTTACAGCACGCTCAATGTCCAGTTGCATCTCTTCAGTTATTTCGGGCAATTCTGGTTTTGCTGGTTCAAGTAGAATAATGTCCGTTAAGGTTAACTGGTCTCGCATCCGTTTGTCCAGGTCATTTTTGAGGTCAGATTCGGTGTGAAGAATTACTATCTTTTTGTCTTCCTCCCGAATATGATCATCTCTTCTCCGCACGTCCTCCTTAAATCTTGAGGAACTATTTCAAAACGTCAATTCAATGTTAATTTAATTACAATAAAAATGCAGGAATAGATTTAAGTTGCCGACTAAGATGACAAAAGTTTGAACCAAAATTAAGGTTAGACTGTTAGTCAGTTAAAACATTATTTATATTTTCAAAAACCTGAAACTTCTTTACAATTTGCTTAAATCGTTCTGCTCGAAAACTTACGTTGGCAGAAAGCTCAGATCAGCATTACGATAGAAAGTCGCACCTTCAATGCCGTCGTAATCTCTGCAAACGTTTCACATTTTCAATTTCATACACCCATATAAGACTCCTATCATATCAGCATCGGATAATATTAGTCTAACTGATCTGACGTGTAGTCTGATTTGATCATTTTATCTGTAAAACTGGAACAATCAGATATAGGATTTGGGCATAAAAATGTTATGTCAGACAATCAGATTGATCAGAAGTCTAATTTGATTCAAGCTATCTGACACTACTCCTTCTCAGATTCAGATATTCAAGCAACCTGAGCTGGTAATTATCAAATTTGATCTGATCGGAGCCTTATGTCGAAAATTGCGAAAAACTAACCTCTCATTAAGCCAACTTTTACTCGCGTATAGCGACTGACTTGTCTCCAACTCCAAAGAATTTATTTTGATGGAATTTCTACGTGATCCAGGACAAATTATATTTTCGGACAATATTTTGATATCATCATCACATTCTTCAGACTTCGTCCCATTTTTCGTATTCTCTCCAATGTTCAAACCTGGACAAAGTCGGGAGGACAAACTACGACTTGAGTCCGATTCCAATTCAGTCGCACTTTCACCTGACGTCAGTGAAATGACATCAGTTTCTTCCTCAGATTGAGTTGATTTTGATCTAACGGTGACTCCTGGATGAAGACGTCCACTGTGACCGCCATAACCGTATACGCCGCCATAACCGTATCCAACTCTACGCGGAGTATCTGCATGTGAACGTATTCGACTGTGACTGTGGTTTGTTGGTACTGAATACAAATGAATGTGAGATTTGCTGTTGGCCTTAGAACTCGGAAGATGCCAAGGTGCGTCTTTACGTTGGGCGAGCTTATTGGACGACGATGGTGGTGGCGTAAACAGTTCCTCATCGCTCACTGAGGCATCAAACGTTTTGAACAGTTCCTTGACTAACTCATGGGGCTCATTACTCCGAACTATTGGGATGGTTGTTTCTTTCTTCTCCTTTCTGAGTACTGGAATTTCTGCAATAGTCGCTGTGGCCGTATGGTAGGCGGGATGGAGTGGCGCGCTGGATTTTATTAATCTGGATGAGGATGTTCTATTAATACAATCAATTATTAGGAGTGAACGCGATCGATTTGATTTGTAACCGATTATCATTTCAACTTCAAAAATATATTTTTAATTTTTACTAACCTTTGACTAACAAGGTCTGACATCCAGGGCTGACGTGCGTACTCTGCAAGCTGACTATTCTGAACTTGTTCAACCATAGACTTGTAAGATTGTTTTTCTTTGAGTGTCGCAGCGGTTTTGACTGAATCTGATTTATTGTCAAAAAGAGATGCCCACCATGACGCACTACAAGAGGATCCCGAAATTCCTTGAGATTTTTTTACAGGTGTCTTTTTACCAAAGCGATTCCCGACTGTCTTCGTCGTTCCTTTGTCTAATTTATAAGTTGAAGATTTGTTTTGCCCCTTAGGATGAATATTGTCATCTTCCCCATCTAGAGTTACTTCTTCAATACCTGGACCATTTTTTCTAGTGGTTTCTAATATTGGATATCTAAGCGTTGTTCCACCATTAGAAGTCTTGACAGGGAGACTTGCGTAGCGAGACACCGAGTTCGGTATTGGGGTACGCGTAGGGAAGTATGGACTACTCTTCAATTGACCAAAATTTGATTTTTTATGGTTTTGTTGGCCCAAAGATGATGATGTGAAACCAGCATTATCCCCAAAAATTGACATTGGACGGGATTGGGTCTTTCCCATTAAATTCGTATTATTCGAATTACGATTCTCAGAATTTACTCCCCGCGTCCCCATTCCAGAGAAACGACCTTGTCCGCTCCTTAGGACTTCAAAATCTTGTTTCTTCATACTATATGGTGTTGAAGTCGAACCAAATGAAAAAATATTATTGTGTGCACCCACGCTCAAGGCTCCAGGAGAATATTTTGGTTTCTTTGCAGGATAGCCTATTCGATTTTTTACTGAGTTCGAATTTAAATTTGAGTCACCGCCTTGATCTTCGTCGTCTGTTAGTTCTGGACTATAAACAACAAATAATTTGATACAATTAGCGTATCAATTCATTAGAACTTGTGCCTTAATTTTGAATTTTAATGAATCAGATATCTCGATTCTGGACAGGTCCGCAGCTGACAACAACAGTTCTGCTCAAAATCCGAGAAGACAGCCCGAACCGGATGTAATCCTTCAACTTAATAAACTAAACTTAATAATTCTGTTAGTCTTAATTATTGTAAATATGTAACATGAAAATGCGGCTTAATATTGAGAAATAAGTGGGTGTGAAAATAAAATTCGGGCTATGTTTTGTCAACGTTATTCCAACGAAATTGCAGCGATACAAGCCTTGAGTAATTTTTCCCAACATATTGTGGTCTATTTTTTATACATTTAGCTTAGGGAAGGTACTTCCATTACAAATAGTAGCAAGGAAGACACTAGGTGGCTTGCAGTGTAAGTTAGACATCATTGTCAGTCGGAAGGAATCAAAGAAGTCTTAAAATTATTTATCATTAACGGAACTGATGAAAATTTACAGGATAAGATTAACAAATTCGGTTCATACGAACATACTATGAGTTAAGGGTTAGCACCTCTGCAGTCTCTATTTAGATGCAGTCGTTCTATTTACAGTACTGGTAGTCCAGACCCAAAAAGAATTTAACACACAATTTAACATAAAATAATATAACGTCTGAGATGTGTGGTCGTCTAGGTAAGGTTTCAAATACTTTTCCTTCTTACTACTAATAATGTAAATGTAAATGTTATCGGACAGTACCTCGGCCGACATACGGCATGCTTTAAAATCTGCCCCATTTTCGAGATAGGCACACAGTTCCTCAAAGAGTATTTAGATTTATTTTTTTCCATCATCTTGAACCACTTGACCAGGCGATATTGGATATAATATTGAATCCCAAACTAGTAACTGAACCAGTACTTGGCCTATATAATCCTAACCTACAACTACACCAGTTTCATTACTTTCAATAGAATATAAAACTAAAATTCTATCAGTAAGTTGGAAATGACGACACGAAAGTGTTAAGAAAATACAAGATTATGCCATTCTAAGAATACACGCCTCTTCCTTATAAATTCCTTATGTGCATGCGTAGGGAGGTCTCTTCCTTTTGCATAATTAAATGAATAATAATATTGCGTATCCAAGGGCAATCCTATCAATTCAATTCAGGTAGGTTATGGAAAGACGGGTAAGGCCTAAGGCGCCCACACATGCGCCAGGTATACAGGGTGTCCACGAAAAAGCGCAGTTGTTTGGGTATTCTTTGTTATATATTTTCGTAACTAAGCCCAAATACCATCAATCAACTGTGCGCTTTTTCGTGGACGCCCTGTATATAATATTTTTTACTTAAGGGAAGTATTGCACGCACAAAACTCATCAGGCTAGGCTACTTCTTGGTTTTAAGGGTGCACGCTTTGGACCTTACTGACCGTACAAACGAATATTTCGTTTTAAAATTCGAGGCATTATTTTTTGAAGAAAATGATAACGCTATGAACCCCGGGTTCCTTCCACGAAGCATCAGTGAAAATTTTAGAAGAATCCATTTGAGGATGTCGAAGATAAATCGACCCGTGTCGATAAGTCTCGATTTACTG
>JAQFYE010003166.1:0-15996 GCA_034694305.1 Protaphorura glebata
AGATCGTATTTGCATTAACCTAAGTAGGCTGAATATTCAATAAATCCAGAATGTTCTGCCGTGTTTGACTTTCACTTTCTTTCTTACTCTTTCTCACTTCTGTGTTTTATCGTGTTTCTAAATCAAATTGCAAATACAGTGGCTTCAAATTTGTAGAAAATGCTTACGTAAAATATAAGCAATATACTAAACAACTGGGACCTGTCGCATTTCTCCAACTAGGATATTTGTGTAGGTAATAACAAATTTACACGAACCAACCGACGCAGACTTAACAAATTCTTTATGACAACTACTAATTAGGAATATATATATATAGCAGAAATCCAAAGATATCGTCCGTGATTGCGACAGTGTTCCATGGTAACACTTTAGATTTAAAGTACCAAAGTTCTATGTTAATATATTCCTATAAACAAATCTTATGTTAAAAGTATATGCTTCCATTTTATATTCAATGCTCGTGGTTATATTCTACGTTAAATTCACATGCATCCATTCTACATTCAATTCACATGCCTGAATTCCATGTTGAATTCACGTGCTTCCAATCTATGTTGAATTCACATGCTTCTATTCTACGCAGAATGTACATGCTCCCATTCCATGTATAATGCAGATGCTTACATTTCATCCAGACTGCAGAAAATTCCATTCTATCTGGAATGTACAGCCTTTTTTTCAATGTAGAATGCACATGCTTCCATTCTATGTAGAATGCACATGCTTCCATTCTATGTATAGTGCACATGTTTTCATTCTATCTAGAATGCAAATGCTTTCATTCTATCTAGAATGCACATGCTTCCATTCTATGAAGGATGCACATGCTTCCATTCTATGGTAAATGCACATGCTTCCATTCTATGAAGAATGCACATGCTTCCATTCTATGGAGAATGCGCACGCTTCCATTCCATGTAGAATGTACATACTTCTCTTCTATGCAGAATGCACATGCTTCCATTTTATGTAGAATCCACATGCTTTCACTCTATGCAGTATTCAATAAATAGCATAATTATTCAATGAATTCAGAATGTTCTGCCGTGAAATAGTGAAATGACCATAACAGACTATTATATCACAAACACGTTTTAGTGATAGTATGTTTTTGAAATCATGAGAGACGAATCTGACTTCGGTATGTCCATTTGTGGTACCATATACAGGGTGGTGCAAAAGTCACCGATATAAATTCTTTAATAGTTTCGATTTCAAAAATTCGGAAATAGCCATATTGTTCAGAAAGCGATTGCGCAAGTTTTGATGTATCGCACTCGTATGTACGTCGGGCGGTGCTTGCGCACAAACACAAAACATAGACAAAACTGGAGTTTCTTTGGCATGCAAAACAAACAGAATTGGTATTACATGTTATGAAAACTCCAGTTTAGTTTATGTTTTGTGTTGAGGCGAGAGCACCGCGCAACGTACACACGAAATTGATACATCACAACTTGTATAATCGCTTTCTGAACAAAATGGCCATTTCGGAATTTTGATATTCAAAATATTAAAGGATTTATTTTGAATTTACGGTGAATTTTGCGCCACCTTGTATGTCTAATAAATTAATCGAAATTGAGGCATGAACATATTGCATTTCAGAATTAATTTTAACTAACTTCTAGTATATAGAAATGTGCAGGATAAAGTTTTCGGAACCGCGAATCTAAAAGGCTTAATCTATCAATTCCATGATCCATCCAATTCATATTTAGATAATTTATGTTGAAACCGCTTACGCTGGCTAGATTGCTTCCACTCTTTCTAAGTTGGGAACGCTTGAGTGATGTAAATGAATGATTTCGGTGAAAATTATGGCGCCAGTTGAATAAGAGAGGTTAGTTTAATTGGATACAATCAGCTTTCTGACGCCCGGGTTTGTTGCGGACGCGGTCTTGCATAAAAAAGCTGTTCCTGTTTAAATCAAGTGCGTCTAGTTCTTTAGGGAATTGACAATCTCTTGACACTTCAAACAAAGTCAGGGTCCTTCGCTCCACAGTAGATGATAACCTGTAAATTACGTTCAAGGACCGTACTGAGTTTCTATTTTCCATATTCAAGAACCACAATAGGTAACAATAATTATCAATGAAATACCGTACTAACGAAAAAAATGATTGATTTAGCGTCAACACAAAATTTCCATTTCTTATACACTCTTCTGTCAATTGTCTATTTATGGTAGCAAATTTAAGAAAGTAGTGAGGTATGCATGAGGAATGACCATTTGTGGTTGGGTAATCACAGGGGGAAATGGACGACCGGTATTTTTTAACGGAGATATTGATCGTATCCGAGGATTAGCACATTTGGATGACTTTACATTCCAAGTGCAAATATACGTAAACTAAGTCTCAAGCTTGTAAATAAAAAGTTTCAAACCCAAATTATGATTCATGCGAGAATGTAGCTTACCGAATGTCCACATGGTAAAACAAAATATCTGGATTTCCGACATGGACTGCACCCTGATTGACCGGAACAATAGTTCACCCATGTACATCACAGTAATGGCCGCAAGGTAGTAATTCTTCGCACTTTTCAAAAATGTCCTAAGTAATACAGGTCGGAGGATCATTTTGAACGGCCTGTTTCATTTGTATTAAGTAATTGTTTATTGGGTTTAGTTTTTACCACTTCTATTCCAATGTCCGTACTCTTCGCCGCTCAGAGGAAAGGTATCTGAATGATTTTGGGATACAAGGGTGTTTTATATTGTATGTACAGCTATATTGTATTTTCAATATCACGGGGTCCAGTTTAGAAGACAGTGTTGTGAGTAGTTCGCCGCCAAAAATTAAAATGACTGCCCCTGCTTGATCCAAAGTAAACATTGCCGGTGAATGCTGCAAGTGTAACAACTATTACGAAATTTTAATTGTAATTTGTAATTGAGTTACATTCTAAAATCAGTCTATGCTATAACACATTACGTATCACTAAAATACTTTACAGTGCACTTACACAATTTTTGCCACCTTACTGATACATGTACTTAAAATGACACATGTTTTATTTATTTTTTTAACTAAAGTAAAAAGTCCCCACGTTTTCATGGCAATATTCTGACACCTGCCGGCTAAATCTATATCTTCATAGTACATGCTTCCATCCTACGTTCAAGTCCATGTTTCCATCCGACGTCCAAAGTACATGCTTCCCTCCTATGTTCAAAGTACCTGCACCCGTATACGTTTACTTAGGTTAGGTTTCGATCTCTTAACATGGGTTAGGTATCGATCTTTTAACATGCGTTAGGTATCAATCTCTTAACATGGGTTAGGTTTCGATCTCTTGACATGGGTTAGGTTTTGGTCTTTTAGCTTGGGTTAGGATTCGATCTCACAACATCGGTTAGGTTTTGATTCGTAATATGGGTTAGGTTTTCATCTCTTAACGTGAGTTAGGTTTCGATCTCTCAACATGGGTTAGGTTTCGATCCCTTAGCATGTGTTAGGTTTCGATCTCTTAACGTGGGTTAGGTGCGTCGTTCTGCACATCGACGGAAGGGTTGGACGAAAATCTGCATTGAATTCTGAAACACTAGAGCTCAATATTTAAATGGAACTAGGATACAAAGATTCATGAGATGACGTAATTTTCCCCTGCTATAGAAACCAACATTATCAATAGGGTGGCTTATTAGGTTACGAGAGATTGTTTCGGGTGTATACTGGGAATAATTGACGTGCTCTAATTGACATCCTCGTCGGAACAATAACTCCAAACTCATTTTTTTGCGTTCCCAAAACTTAGTCAACAAGGAGCAATGATTTAGCTCAAAAGCCGACCAGGCATTTTCCTCCAGGTCAAGTTGGAAATGTTGGTTACGATTTTACATGCTAGGTTTTACATGCAATTAGAAATGTTTTCTGCTGAATATGCTTATTTAGATTGAAATATATATAACTTGTGCTGCACTAAGTAAGACGGATAGACTACTGATGATGTCATCATTTATGCACATGTATTCATATCAACCGTAAGGTATAAATAAATAGGTTCATATATTGGTATATTCCTTATTATTCCTTAGTGTATTAATTTTGGGCCATCACAATCTACATCAATACCTCATCTCGACTCTGAACAAAAAACAAAGGTAGTTCTTAATATTACTTTATATTGTGAGTAAAAATTGACATTCTCAAACAATCTTAAAAACTCGACATTTTCTTCTCGCGATCTACGTTTTGTTCTTCTCATACTCTGCTAAGGCACTTTTCAATTCTTCATCACTCTCTGTGCCAATAGTCGAACAGGAGCTATCAGAGCCAGAGCCACTCCTGTCAGAAGGTCCACGAGATAACTCTTCTGAAATGGTGAATTTACTTACAGAACGCAACTGTCCGTCTGCTCCAACTATTTCCACACGCCGGCGTTTACATCTAATTTTTTTGTGCCTTTGTTGGGAAATGCTGTGGGGAACTTTGCTTTGCTGAGTTGATTCTTGTTGAAGTACGTCAGATGAGTTTTCTGGGAATAATCTTGACGTGTTACACACTCTAAGCTCAGATAGAGTGCCTGCACTCGTGCTTGGTAATGAATTATCTACAATATCTTCCGTTTCTTTCTCAAGAAAGCCCTCGGTCGCCTTGCATACAAAATCCAGTAGTTTTGGGTTAATAGTGTTCGGCCGTTTTTCAGCCCTTCTTTTTTTTCTTTTCGGAGCATTTGGAACAACATTAGGAGTTCCTGCAGGAGGACTGACTTCAGCCGTTTCCGGATTGACGTCGAATTTATTATGCGTCATGATTGCAGGCTCTGCTCCTAGATCTCTCTTAGGTTCGACAAGCTCTGCGTTATCGGCTTTATCCTTCTCCATTGTGATGGAATCTATATGTAAGAAAAACATTACTCACATTTCAGACATTACATGACGTACGTAACCTATTACCTTATTGTTGTCTAGCTTTGAGGAATGTAGGAGGGATCATTCAGGACCCATACAGTTGATATTCATGCGGGCGAAATGCCAAAATAATACGAACTTACCTTCCCTGTAACGTTTTAAACACTTATTAGCTTAACAGCTTAGAGGACGGGAAAACGGGACAGACAGACGGACGAACAATGGAATCTTATAAACCGTTTACAGGACTATGTACACGTACTAATAAAGGCAAAAAGCCAAATTTATAAGTTAACTCACACAAATCAGTAGCACTAGCTAGACAGCGTTATACTTTAATTGATGTCTCCGGCTGCCATATGGTTGTACAATTATTATAACAAAATCTTCACTAGATATTCGAGCTATTATAATAGCTTACCAAATACAGTCCTTTAAATAATCAAGCATTGAACTTTCCTACTTCACTTCACTAACTTCAGGCAAATTTTTCAAACCAGGTTAGAGATAACGTTACGTGCTTGATTCGATTTATCTTTCACTTTTAATTCACGGGGAAAACACGGGTTCCAATTATGAATGTTTTGTTGTCCGCTATTATTTCGAAGTGAATGAATAAACAATGTTACTTGGGAATGCTAAAATATGTTTACAATTGGATATCTCTAAATAGTTACGTCACACACGGGTTTCGTCTTATTACGCGTTCCAAAAAACTCGGGTTTGCATTCAGCAGTTCATTCAGCCACACGTATTCTTGAAGTCAGGGCCGTTGCAAAATTGAATACAATGAAATTGCGTGCGTGCAACTCACGCACTGCGAGTATGAGCGATATTCATATCCATAATCAATGGTAAAGTGCATAGTAAATAACGTTAGAATTACCTTTTTTGGAATCTGGATTTATTTCGAGAATTAAGATTTCACGGGATTCAGATGTGCAAGTACGTGTGCGTAGTTGGTCACCAAGGATAGAATCACAGGGTCGAGTGTTGCGAATGCGTGTGAATGACTGTCCTCCAAAAATAAGCTCAAATGTCGACCTGCAAGACCTGAAGTAGAGAACTTCGGAAATGGTAATAGGTATTACAAAACCCTATGTGTAATCCGTAATTTGTTTGCACTAACAAGTTTCTACAAGGTCTAATTCCGAGGAGTAATCAAAACTATTACAGAACGCCGTAATAATTCCACTCTAATTTCAAAATTCCTTGTGTATGAAAGAATAATCAATACGAAAAATGGAAATAATACACAATTCAACGAAAACGCACTTGGAGACTATTACAAAATATCACCTTCCTTTCTACATTTTAGAAATAGACCGTATGGTCACCGTAATATTTGTTAATTTTTGACTTTTACCAGCGGTCCAAATAGTCATAGGAATCTTTGAACGTCGTGAATTAATTGAAAGGAAAGTTCCCAGCCAAACCTCTAACTATATTTTTTTCACATTCAGACTTTTGCCAAATGTCCTAATGGTCTCAGTAACTTCTTTTTCGCCTTGAATTGAGGTCAAAGTTCACTGAGATCGCATTTACATTAACCGAACTAGGCCAAATATTCCATAAATTCAGAACGTTCTGCCGTCTTCGACTTTAAAATAAGGATAATAAAATGTAACGAATTTTTTGTTAAGGGGTCGTAAATTACACATAATAGCCAAGATATGTACATTAGCCCATGCATTAAAACACAGTAACATAAATCGCTGTGTTAGAAAACTAACGCATTGTAAATATGTTAGATAGGTGTTTTAGGTATTACACATGACTCGATCGACCTTGTGAGGCAGCCAGGGACGTGATAACATAAATCCCGTCCCTACATATTATAGTAGCTTCAAATTTTCAGAAATTCTTTGCACAATAAGCCTAATAAATCTGACGGCTGGTTTTTTTCAAACTAGGAAAATTTGTGTAGGCATTTTTCTTTATAAGTACGAAAAAATTGAAATAAAAGTATTTGAAACAACAGCGCGATTAGATTATTAGAACGTGGTCATGTGGCTCGGAATCTATTTTATTTGATATTCAGTGTCAGTTTCATATTCACATATTAGAAAAATTAAAGACTTATAAAGTTGAAGTCCTTAAGCTTGAATCTGTAGATGAATTTTTCCATCCAATCCTGTTGAAGAACCTCCATTTGAAACGAAAGTCTTTTAGCCAAATTCCTTGCACGATTTAAAAGTTGAGACCGTTTAAATGTTAGACGCTCAGAATATTTAATCTTCTTTAGGTTAGCATTGAGTATGGCGTAAAATTGTTGTACTCGGATATTCATTTTACCAAGTTTAATGTTTGTTCTGAAATTTGTATAAGACAATATGAGAAATTTCAGGCTTTATAAAATGTGGATTCATTTACAAGATGTGTAAATTACTGACGTCCTACCTAATACAGAAATGTACTAATATCACGGGATTCACGAGATGCGCGGCTTTCGTAAGTCCTTTCTCGACAACAGATGATTAAAGACTAACACTTCACCTGTACAATCTTAGATACCAAAGTCAACATTTTATGGTACGGCAAGCACGGGTTGCAGATTGTCACGTCATTGATATTCAACACATAATAGCAGAATAATATATCACGGGGACATTTAAATGATGACGGGTTTTTGAAATTACGGGAGTCTCGGGTTGCAACGCAAACGTCCATTGTGGTCAACAAATAATGGCAGACGAATATTCCAGGAGTACTATTTTAGAGGTGACTAATTTTAAAGCAAATGATGTCAGAAAATAATTTCCACCTCTGCGTATTATAGTAAACAAATGTATTTGATTTTAGCAGTTCCGTACATTTTAACTAACTTCCAATATTTACGAATGTGCAGGACGAAGTTTCAAGAACCGGAAATCCAAAAGGCTGAATCTGTCAATAAAATGATCCATCCAATCCTTATGTAGATTATCCATGTCAAAACCGATTATTCTGGCTACCTTCCCTGCACGATTTCTGAGTTGGGAACGCTTGAATGATGGTCGCTCAGCATATTTAATTTTTTTCAAATTTTCATTCAGTGCTGTGTAAAAATGCTCCTTTCTGTTAATGATTATCTTCACTCGACCGTTTTGATGTATAATTTTAATTCTCTGGCACGTATCCGAGTCTGAAGTTTTCTAATAGTTTACATGGAAACAGTTAAGACATTGAATTATATTATTTTAAGCAAGCGTACCTTCTTTCCTCCGACCTTAGAAGATGGAAGGTGTGACAAGCTGAAATTAATATATGAACTAGAACTTTCTTTCTTTCCCGGTTGATCTGTTTTATATTCCGGGCGGATGAGAAGGAGGTCATCAAAATTGTTCGTATTTAGATCACCCGCTGTCGCAAGGTCACTGACGTCTGACATTTTTGAATCTTGATACTCTACTTTCTCGGCAGATCGGGCCAGTACTCGCGAGTCTTCCAAAAACTTTACGACGTCACATACGATTAACTAATGTGGCCATATAGTTTGCATGCTTATGACTTACCACAAACGTCTGGAATAATTTGTCAAAATTTGTTTCTTCATATTCTTCGTCATCACTGATCTCTATATTATCTCTGTCGAAGCCCTCCACTTTTGTTCCTTGTGGAAAAGCCATTCTTCCAAATATCTACGGGAATATAAATTGGACATTATTAGTTCACGTTTATGAAGACGTGCTGTATATTTACAAATATTTTAAAATGTACACAAAAAAATACGGTGTCTTATTTTTACAAATTCTCTATATATACATATTCAAGTAAACACAAATAAAATCTAGCGCGAAATCTGAAGTGAGGAAGGAATTGAAATGTATTGCAATGATCCTTGCTGTTAACTGGGAAACACTCAGTTTTGATGTAATTAACCATACCGATTAGGGGTAACTGAAGTGATTAAATATGTACAGAGCACGGAGCGGTTGTAGTGAATCCTTGAAATTTTCTATTCTCCAGGGTTAACAATGGTTCTCGGTCACGATAGGACACAAAAAAACATCATTAACACTGGGGAATGTCGCCTATTGACAATCATTTTTAGTAGCAAATTGCAAGGCTTAGTTTATTGATTTATGATATAGAAAAAATTGAAACTTCAATTATAGCTCATAGTTTCTAGTAAATTATATTTAGGCTATGACTAACTAAAACATTGACTTTTCTCTCCGATTTGGAAGAGAGGGATGGGTTTTTCTTGTTTTTTCCTTATCCCCACAAGACTCGCACTGCCTAGTACCTACACCAAAAACCTTTGAATGGACCTCTGGCCATATCCAATAAATTCTCTTCATTCAAAACATTGACTTTAAACAAACTGAACCAAAGAGTATTTACAATATTGGGTACTAATACAATAACAAGGCGAAACAATATTACACAATGGTTTTGCCATTCAGTACTGAATATGGAGTATATACTCTAAGCTCAGATATTAAAGCGCAGAAGGAAGGTATTGATTACGTCTGGAGCCAAGCAATGATCAAATCTGATTAGTGGCTTTAATTAGATTCTATGAACTATAAAACAAATCTGAAATAAGTAAGCGTATCTACGCATTGAGTTGGATTTCAACGTGGTACAGCATACGACGTTGCATCCAATCCGCGCACTGCACGCATCCGTTATGCGCATATGAAATGAAAAACATCATTTCCGTTACCTATCTCTAGAATCAGAGGTACTATTTGTAGAATTTACAGTTCACGGAGTCCAGTTTAGCTGTGGAATCTTCTTTGTGGAAGTACGGGTGTTATTTAGAAAACTTATTTTACTTAAAACTTATATTTTACGGGGTCCGATTGGAAATTTTTTTATACGATCCTATTTGTAGAATCACGGGTTTTATTTGCAGAATTCTCAATTAACGGGGTCCAGTTTAGCATATACGCGAACGCAGTTTGCCACCAAGAATAAGATTGACTACAATTTGTGTCCACAAGTAATTAGGTAGACATCACGGGAGCTGATAACAAGTGTAAAAACTAATATGATATTGTAATCATAATATGTAATTTGTTGCATCTTTGAGCTGTTGCAAAACATTTCAATGAGGTGATGTGGAACTACCACTAGACGCTATGAGAAATGGAAATATTATGCAATTCGACGAAAGCGCACCATATGACTGTTACGAAATTAATATTCATTTCAACAACATTTTAGAAGTAGCCCGCCTTGTCACCAGGATACTTTCAAACCTCCGCAATTAATTCGGATACAAACTACATGGTAATAATAACAATTTACAAGGTAAATCATCCTGACATTAAATACATTCAGAATGTCCTGCCTTTTTTGACTTTGACTTAGAGAATAGTAAAATGTAACAAATTTTTCGCTAGGTAAAGTTATATTACACATAATAGGCCGGATATGCACACAAGTCCATGCAAATACACAGGGCAACCACCGTTGCAATATCTTAGAATTGGTTGACTAGATTAAATCAAATTGGAAGAATGGGTGCCAATCTTGCCCTCTCAACTTCGAGACTAACTCTAGCAAGAGCGCGCAAAGGGATTTTTTCTATACTTTGATGTTATATTTCGTGGCCCTATCCAATGAATAAAGAAATCTTTAGTGCATGCAGTTCCTTGTAGCGTTATAGGAGGTCCAATTTGTAGGGAAGGAGTTCCTTATGAATGATAGGATTTTTCATTTCAGGTCAAACAATCGGCGAGGCATGATGGCGCAATATCTCACTCTAT
The DNA here is from genome assembly GCA_034694305.1 of Protaphorura glebata. NCBI lineage: Eukaryota > Metazoa > Arthropoda > Collembola > Poduromorpha > Onychiuridae > Protaphorura > Protaphorura glebata. The sequence continues at coordinate 10,561 of JAQFYE010003166.1, forward strand.
GCATGCCGGCTCATAAATTACTGTTTATACTTGAAGGATCATAATTTTTTTAATGACATTTCTACATTTGCAAAGAATCTCTACAGTCCCACAATATTTTTGAACATATAGTTTGGTTAAGCATTAGTCTTATGAAAATTGGTTAAGCATTAGCCTAGTGGAGCTTTGTTAATCAATAGGCTAATGGAGTTTGGCTAAACATTTGAATTATAGAATTTTTTTAAGTATTAGCCTTATAGAGTTTGCTTAATCGTTAGCCTTCTGGGGTATGGTTAAGCATTAGCCTTATGTAGTGTGTTTAAGCATAGGTAACCATACATCCCTATATCAAAAAAGTAACCGACTAGAAAATTAAGAAAAATGAAAGTCGTACGATATCTTGGGATTGCTTGACTAGCTTTACTTAGATAGGAAACATTTGTGCCAAATTTCGCAATCCCGACTCCGAAACTGTCTACTTTTTCTCCCAAGAGCGCGCGCAGTTTTCTATTTTTTGAGATTGTTTTGCGTGCCCCGACCTAGTGCATAAGGAAATCTTTTACATGCAGTTTCTTGTATTGTCATAGGAGGTTGAATTTGTAAAGAAGAAGTTGCTTATGAATGATAGACCTACGAGAGGTCAGAGGTAAAAGTTCACTGTGATCGTATTTACATTAACCTAACCAGGCAGGATATTCAATAAATCCAGAATGTTCTGCCGTTTTTGACCACGAAGTAATGTTTAGACAATGAAATATAACTGTCCAGCTAAAGTACTAGCTATAAAGAACCAGCTGCGAAATATTTAATAATCTCCAATAATATAGAAAAAAGCAATGCAAAAAATGATTTATACATGTGCCATCTAACGGGTTTCAAATTCCAGCAATTCTAAAACCAAATACATCTCTTAACATACTCCGAATAGGTAATACATTTTTCCAATACGTTGACTTCCTCCATTCCCTATTAATCGGACTTGTCCGTAAATTCTTCAGCGTGCGCCATCAGCTCGTCCCAATATGTCTTGTCTGGTATGGCAGGTGAACCCGGGTCTGTAGTTACTACCAGAGAAAAGACAACTTTTCTTTTGCTGGTACTGGTACCATCAGAAAATGGCACTGTGGAGTACTTAATCAATTTTGTTAGCGTCTTTCCAACTTCTGGTGAAGCAGCTTTGGTTGATCGCTTCTTAGAACTTGTTTGCGGATCCACAATTGAGGTCGACGGCTTACTAAAATACTTTGTTGCGCACGCGGGGGCCGGCTGTTTTCCGGGTGTTGCAGCTTGGAGTATTGCTTTCTCGGCAGCGCTAGAGGATATATTTTCGAACATACTCCTTCGTGGTGCTTTTCTTGTTTTTTCAACCTGTCTTTGAGTCTTACCAGACGTCTTTGGCGTGATAGGTTGAAACGATTCTCTCTCAATAGTTCCAGCAGTCAAATCGATTTCATTAATTTGTAATTCTGAATTTTCGGTGTCGGTTGGTGTAACACAACCCGTCTTTATTTCGGCCGAAACAAAAGGTCTTGTCGCCTGTCCCTGACGTTCTTGTTCTTCTGATTGTTTTAGCTAAAAATAATTATAAATTATACATACGACCAAATGTGTAAACCGCGGAGGAACTATATCAACAATTAGTTCATTATGATTATCCGTGTCTGCATTAGCACAATGCAGATTGAACATGAGAGCAATTACATTGCATTGTGTCTAACGTCAGTCTCAGCAAGAGACAAGCAAGAAATTTCACATTCCGGAGAGAATAAAAATAGCGGCCATCGTATAAGTTTATCTGTTTCTGAATATTTCTAGCCTAATCGTACAAAAAATAAACATTACCTGGTGAGTACTCTCCAGATGATTTTTCAACCGCGCGTCGGTATTAAATTTTATGAACGGTGTGCAGTAGGTGCAATAACCAGCGTCTGGATGCCTGAATCTCATGTGTGCGGCCAATTTGCTCATAGTCGATTTTGTGTCTGGGCAATTTGGGCATTTGAAACCTAGAAACGTGCCATTCTGTAGTCCACACGATTTACATTCGGAGTTCAGGTAAGATCTCGTCACGGTCCCATCTTCATTCTGTTCCGTTATACAGTCCTGATGGTAGGCAAATTTACATCCACGATGAGGAGCCTGTTGAACTTCGCCCTCCACAATAGTCTTACAAACGCCGCAGGTTTCGGTGTCCATACTGCAATCAAATAGATTACTTGGTCAAACTTGCGAAGGAGAAAAGTATTATCCATATTTATTACAATTAATCTTTAATATTACTTTAAATATTTGCCCATCCGAATAACGTTCCCACCCCTTGTGGCAAATTGTAAAGGTAATATCCTATTAATGTAAGTTTGGCTATATAATTCATCCACACAAATCTGAAATACATGTCTCGTTTTGAACACAAAGTTATGACCATCGATGTAATGAATATGTACAGTGAGACCAGAAAGTCTTGCCGTCCATCGTGGTACACTTTTAAATGAAACTGGCGGGAAAGGAAACTAGGGTGGTGCCAACATTTTCCCACCACTTCAAAGTCATAAAGTTCAGTAATGGAAGGAAAGCTTTGGTGCCACCCTAGTTTCCTTTCCCGCCAGTTTGATTCAAAAGTGTACCACGATGGACGGCAAGACTTTCTGGTCTCACTGTATATTTAAATAAAACGAACCGCTGAATTTGTCATTCAAAAGTCGTATAAAAATTTCATTCTACCACGTCTCTTTTCCCAGACAGAAGGATATGTGACATAATTGATATAATTCCGAAATATTATTAACCTACTCTCTCTTCCTAGTTTCACCAAACACGGGCGAATTCAAAGTTCTTATCACGGCAGAATCACGACGTCAGGAATAGTTGATGTGGTCTCTGTACTATTTTCCTTAGAAGCGAATAATGAAAAGAATATACATATATTGGTCCTACCTTTGTATTTTTTTAACCACTGGTTGCGTCAATTTTAATCACGGGTATTCTACGGGGTCAGTCAAGTTTTGATGTGTCCTCGGTCCACCGCTAAATTGAAGTGTAGTATGAGAAAAGTCTGTACGGCTTTTATATTAACTTTCTTAGAACACGGGTTGTGATAATGTTAATTACGTAAGACTCACGGGGTCAATACGACTTACGTGTTGTCGGTCCTCTATTAGGTTGAACTGAAAAATAAGGCAAACACATATTCCTTTCTTTTTATTTCCACTTTTTTAAACACAAGTTACGTCAGTTACGACGACGACAGATTCGCCGGGTATATCAATTTTCATGATTTGTTGAACTTCTAGAAATGAAGTGAGGATTGGCGGTAACGGGTTTTGCATTCATTCTTGAAAAGCGGACAAGAACTGTAGCGATTTAAGCAAATTTTAGCTTATATAATTCGGAAATGTTAGAAAATGAAAAGATTCGAACAGTGTTCGATAAGTCACTCCACATTGTCTTGGATAAAATTGGCTGATCTCTTCAAAGTCAGCGCGCGGTGATTTTTTTGTCTGTGATGATTTTGTTTATATCCAGGTACCCCATTGGAGAACGTTTTATATTATGTATTTTAAAGTACTGTTCTTGGATTTCAGATTTATATAGAAAAAGTTTGATATGGATGTTAGGTCACTAATTTTTGCGCTGTCATATTTCAATGTCAACTATAAATCAGATATAATAGCTGTTTGATTTTGATATTCATAAAATCGTAAAAGCAACGCTATATCTTGCACGGTCTGATGTCGGGAATAGTCACTTTTTGCTCTCGTCAAATACATTATGTATCTTCAAACTTATAGTAATTTGAAAATGAATGGATTTCTCTGAAGTCCGGGCAGAGCGGTTATGTCCACGGTTGTGTATTATTGGCTCCGCCCAAGTTAGTTCATAAGGAGATCAGTAGATATATTTGAAACTAGGGCTATATGTCTTGAGTTACCCGCAATAAACAAAAATAGAATATTGAGATAATACAGTGCATAGAGATTTTGTGGTGCAGGAAGTGGTTAGCTTATGATCCCTTGATACGGATTACATCGCATTCACTCATATCTTCGCCATAGTACTACGTTATTTTGTGCTATAACAATAGATTCAAATGACCTCTCATTTACGATATGCGTGTATACTTTTTTTCAGTTCTGGCGTGCAATGATCTTTTTCGGAATTATACCATTTATTTGAACGGTTCTGTTGGTACCATAAATATATTAAACATATTCGTCGGATCGATTAAGAACTGTAATTAATTAAGGATAGCCATTCCTAGCAATGGCCTTATATCGATGTGCAGATAAGTTCATTAATATTACTTTGCAGACAGCTGCACACTCTGAAATTGCTTACGTTTTATATTTAGTTTGACAAACGTCTAACCTGAAGTTGACAACAAATGTGTTTAGATATAGAGATGAAGTGTGATTATACCACGTCTTCGTTATATTCGAGGCATATCCAACTTTTCGTTTGATTTCAAAATGACCGCACGGTCCTCAGCATTGATCCCAATCGGTTGTGTCAGAGAAATAAGTACTGAAAACGCTAACCGTAGTCATTTACTTCAAGAGGAATATTATCTTCTTCTTCCAAATCTGAGTACCGCCTATGCCAGTTGAAGTTGAATACTTCACCGTTTTCTTCAGGCTTCTCATTCTGTCTGCACGCTGGTCTGCTTTTGATCTTATTTTACCGTACGCTGGCAAATCATTATTAGCGATTAAGGGCCTATTCAATGTTTTGACGCATTTGGCAGAGGTAGACTGATCACGCGATGATCTTGCGTCTGGTTTCAATGTATTGGCGGTGTAAGTTGACTCGTCTTTTAATATGCGTCTACATAGTTTCCTTTCCGTTGTTGGATCTTTTGGGCGTGTTGGAGTGGTGAGAGAACACTGAGCAGTGTGGATATCGTAGGATTCTGCTCCCTCCGTTCCACTTCTCAGGTCTATCTCGTCGATTATTAATTCATTGTCGGATGCAACTAACACCTTCAGACTAACTCTGTCTGGACCCAACGAAGTTGTCACTCGTTTCGCATCTGCACAAAACGTTGGATGTTTGGCCTAAAAAACAAATTAACTATTAGGCTCACCATGCAGGGCCATACAAGCCGAATAACCAAATATGCAAGTAATGCATCACGGGACACTCCCATATCATTGCAATTTAATGCAATAATCAAACAAAACCGCAATTATTTTAGCAAAAACGCCTAATTCGACCGATTAATGACTGGACGCAATAGAACACTGCTTTTGTTTGCTACAAGTGGTTAGCATTACCTGTCGCTTATTTTCAGCTTGACTGACTGACTTGGAATCAGTCGAAAAACTTTTTTCACGTCTCCTGTCATTGTGTCTGTACTTTATGTGCCGAATCAAGTTTCTTAGAGACATCTAAGCAAATTTCACACTTATAACCAAGTACATAATCTGGCTGTCTTTGGCACAAAGCACATTTGGATTTGGC
>JAQFYE010003167.1:0-15995 GCA_034694305.1 Protaphorura glebata
GTTCGCCCTCTTTGACTCACTGAGTGCTAAAATTTATTGAAATGAGGAATTCATTAATTTTCAAAACAGCTTCTGTTTTCTCTCTACATTCTACATTAATTACTCATGAATAAGTTTTCTTTCCACTTCAACCAACAAGATGGGCGGAGACTTGGTCCTTCCTTCCTAATTGCCCGGGAGAATTATGAACTCCACTCAACAACCTCACTGTGACTACTAAGCTAGAAAATCCTAAACGTGTTCATCAAGTTTCTAAATGAATATCTGGTTTTTCTCAACAGCTCACAATATTTTATCTTCCCTTCCCCCTTTTTCTCTTTTTTATTACAAATATGAGGAGAAAAGTGTGCATGGATAAAACACTCATCAAGTCCTTAAAGACTCTCTCGCCTTTCAGTTAATGACACGACACTAGTCAACATTTCAAGTGGGAAGTTTGAACTCGCGGATGCTTCTGAAGATTACCTTATAAGAGTGCCATTTGAGTTGATCGGCAGCCTTATTTACTTGGCATAGCAAAAACTAGTCAATTTGAATACTCAATTGTGAATAAATGCATTTTCAGTTGTCAAACAGGCATCTCCTTATCGTTTCGCTTTTGCCGGACTGATAATGTCAAGAAATTCCTGTCAATGCATTTGATTTTCAAAAAAATTTGTCCCTTGAGATGAATGGTCAGCAACCAATCCCTACGAGAAAGTGTCCTACAGTGTTTAGCCACATGATATGAGATTTTAAATACCATGGTGAGTTAGCAATACAGCAAACTTCATGGTAATAACATTTTTAACGTAAAACGAAGTAAGTCGTATCGAAAAATCCAGTCACAGAACTTCCCTTGTCAGCTTTTGCATCTTTACTAATTTAAAAGAGTGGAAGATGGAGAAGGCACTTTGAAAAATGAAAACGGTTGCCGTCCCCATTCAAACTAATTACTGGCTAAAGGCACATTGCACCTGCTGACTCCTGCCGTGTACTATATCGCTATGACTCTCTGATGAGCCGTAATACTTAAAATTAGCGCCTTTGCTACTAAACTCCGTAAGACTAGGAGTAGACTATGTCTTTTGTCAACAAATTATGATTATGAAATGGAAGGTCTTGATGTTCCAGCGTATCTTAATGCTTCCAACTAAAATATTCATGCACTCCATGCTTTAGTAGGGAGCCACAGAGACCAAGACTTTCAACTTTTGACATTCCCTCCTAGCTTTCTCTGAACTTTAATGGGTTTCAGTTTAAAAATTTAATGAGACTCAAGTCTCAGTTAAGATGGAGGGAATTTTACGACGTTTTTGTACAAAAATGAGCTTGGACATGTGTCTTCTTGTGGACTTTCACCTGAGAGTTCCTTACACTCTTCTATGGCGGGGGGTTAGTTTTAAATATTTCCTTCGTTTAGAAAATTGTAAAGCTCTCAATTAGGAAATAGCTCTGAATAAAAGTACCCACCCACTTATTGTTAGCGACATCTCTGAACAAACTTTGCACTACTAAAATTTATATGGACACGTTTCTCACGGATGAAGACACTAGAAACTGCAATATTCCCTGAACTATGTAGCGATTGTCCAAATCGTGTGTAGTGCACATATCACGTATGCATGACAGACCAATTTCAATTTTCAAGTGTCTAAAATTAGTTGGCCAATACATCATGTTACCCGTGTGTATTGTGGCTGAGTCGTGGCCGGTCACACCCATACAAAGGGTTAGAAGTCTGCACACAGCACAGTGCGCGATCAAACTTGTTCATCTAAAAAGCCCGGGCGCCCACAGTTGTAATTCAATTGTTTCCAGGGCGTCATAAGCGTCCTAATCACTCATCCTGATGATCACCCGAGTCATTTATCTCGTTGGACCCTCATCCTCATTACATATTCCACCAAATCTATGTATTATTGCTTTGAATGAGTAGTGTAGTGAGTAGTGGGACATGAATATGCATGAGTGTGAAAATGTAAATCATTCCCTAACAACCAAATGAAGGGGGTCCGGGTTGTACGAAATTGAGCAGGGAATTTGTTGCAATTAGCCCTGTCAAGCCTTGTTTTAGTAAATTGTTCTTGATTTACAGGCTTTTGAATTACGCGGGAGAGTGAGTTTCTTCAAAACATTGTTGGGTACACGGTACACAAGGCGCGCGGTGGTTCGAAATAATTTAAATTTGCATCTTCGCAGCAGCTCAGACGACACTCGACAGCAGAGGTGAGGTGAAGTGGAAGTTAACTCCATTAATTCTTGGTAAGGCCGTGTGAGCAATGCGCGAAATTCAACCGACTCAATTCACTGAGTTGAAAAGCTTAATTCAATTAATGCTTTGGAGATCCTACCATGTTTATAATTGAATTCAATTCGAGTTTTCACACACTTAATTTATGAGTTTCATCACCATTGTTTTATACAATTAATCCAATACAAGAAATACTTGACAAGACATCTTTAGTGCTGAGGAAGAGCTTCGATTCGGATTTGACTCCAATTCAAGGACTCAAATGTCATTAGGTTGAAGACATGCTCTCTAATTTTTAGAAACTGCGACGATGAGGCAAATTTATGAGGCTAAAGTTGTCATAGGTAGTCCCACTGCGCTTCTTGACCAAAGAACACGAATTAGAAGCAAGGCCTTTGACGATTTTGCTCTCTTTTTAATGGTGGCGTCAATAATGGCCAAATTGGACAATTTTGTAAGCTGGCCGCAATAACGAGAACAAATAGTAGACGTGATAGTCTCAATTTGTCTACCCGTATTTTCCCATGTAATGTACCAATGAATTTACTACTACACAGTATGCATTGTAAATTTGGACTCATATATCAATTTGTATTAGAAGTGATGTTTCACAATGGAGTTGTACGTGTAAAAGATTCGCACTGTCTGAGTCGACTGCTACCCGGTCTGCATTTGCATAACGTGAATATTTATTGCCTGATTATCCCGTCTAGTCTACCACATACGAACAAATTCAAAATCTGCCAGAGGCACCCAGAAGCTCTGCTCTCACTGCTAATCTCGCTTCGTTACTCATTCTCTGACAACAAATCAAGAAATATGAGTCCCCACTCGACTCCCTTTGTTTCAGATGGGAAAAATATTGGATGAAGTGAAGTGGATTTACAATCTAATACAAAACGTCACTTGTAAGTAACGTCTCTTGCCTTATTCTTGTCTATCAATTCATGATTGCAAAATTTATATTGTGGAGCGTTATTCGCATTTTCTGCACAGTGACAAAGGTTTAAAGTAAAACGGACGAAAGAGATGAGTTTTGTTCTAAATTCCTGATAGTTCATATGAAAGGGAATGAGAAATGCTAGGGTTGAAATTTTCCAAACAAAATCAAGCGGCATTTGGCTTACTCAAGGGTATAGGCTGGGAGCCAAAGAATTTGGGTCAAAATCTTGCCCAGGCAGGAATTTTACATGGACCTTACGAGATATACATACGACAGGAAATCGAGTACTGGGACAAAAGTGCCATAGGCATTATTATTCAAAATTAAATAAACAAAGATTATATTCGCAACATGTTCTATTTCGACTGCCAACACATCATTTCAAACATCATTTCAATAGTAATTAATTTGCACACGTTTAAATAAAACTGACACATTCTTTTGATTATTTCGCTATTGGTAGCGCAATTGTACATTTTATTTTGGGAACATAAAATCAACCCTGAGAAAGAAACCGTTCCTCATTACACTAGAATACACAATACTTTTATTCCACGGTTGATGACTTAATTAGGTAATGGACATTACATTACCGGGCTTTCTTTCATTTCCGCATTTTCATTCATAAAGTCAAAGCTCTCAAACAAAACCTAAAGGCGGAAATGGTTCCGTGAGTGTTGACGGGGGAAACTCCGGAAATGTATTAGGTTTCCTTTCTGTGTCTCTTTCTATTATGATGACATGACTTATTGTCATCACTGGGCCCATGGACCCCGGACCCGGATCCATTGTTATAAGTTGTAACTCTGATTTGACAGAGTGTGTGGTCAGTTCAGTTCCTTCCGTTCCCTCAAATATATACCAATTGCAATATCCACTCCCACATTCACTTTCACATCTGTATATAATAATAACGTGTCTCTTTTATTGTTTTCATTTTTGACTCTGTCCCGGTCCATTATGAGTTACCCGAATCGGGACATGAGTTCGGTTTCGCTCCTCGAAATTCTAACCCCTTCTTTCCCCTCAACGAATCAACTTCCAATACATTTAACTCGTTCCGACTCCTTCATGCATTTTCATTTATTTTCATTTCATTTCATTCATTTCCACGACAATTCATGTTACAATGGGTTTCGTTCGTGGGATTTTTATTGTTTCTGTCACTGATATGCATATGCATCATAATGTCCTTCGTGAGCTCGACGTGTCACAGTCAACAGATAAAATCGACACAGTTACTACATACACGGTAGTTGAATGTTTAGTGATGATAAGCAGTTGTTCAGGGTTCGATTCCGAGGGCCATCACTATTTTTAGCTTGTGTTACATTCGGAGTAAAGTTCGTAATGAAATGTTTTGTTAAATGCACTTTTACAGTCCGAAATTGCATTATTGAGGTCTTCGTCATATAATATTAAGCGCATTGTGACTTATAGCATTTACAATCTTGCGCTATATATTCCATTGATAATGCACCACGATGCAAGAGAAACGTGCATTTCATCAGAAACACAGACAAGAACAATTATTTTTTAACAGTTCGCTAAGGCGCATTCAAGGTATTTAGAATTGGAATGATTTTATCATTTTTGCTATCACCAAAAGTATCCACTTCCAAATACTTAGTAATTTGGTCAAATTCTGATGAGTTTGACCTCTAGCCTGCGACATACAGATCTAAACGTCACAGCTACTTATATCGCTTTTTTTTTACACGTCTAATGACGAGAATGTCAATGTGGATTGTGGACGCTTATTTTTCGGGGTCTGGGTTCACATTCATAGTTGGCTTCGGTAAGTCAACCATTTCCATTATTATCATTATGCTAGCTACTATTTGAAACGATATAAAAAGTCAGCCCCGTGTAATCTAATTATCCAACCATTGTTCAAATGTTTCAATGAGCATGGAAAAGAATAAAAGATGATTGAGGACTCTGTCAATGCAATTGAAGGAGAAAACTCATGCCAAGTTACCAAGTTGATACGTCAAATCGCCGGCTGGTAATTTTTTTGAATTTGTGTGTTCTCGTATTTGATTTATGTGATTTTATTTTCAGTCGGTCATATGAATTTGAATTCGAATGTGATCATGGGGGTAAAATAATTAATGAATTGAACAAATGAGTTGTGCTGTACTTGACGATTATTGTGCGTTGTATTGTGCGGTTCGATAAATTTAGTTTTAGTTTTTTTTCTCTGCCGCGATTGAGGTGTCCAGGTTTGATTTAACGAAAAGAGACTTAAAAAAAACAAGGCATCATGTTTCCTTATTACAGTTGCAGTTAACTCTTCATAACTCGAAAGGGTACTATTCTCTAAAAATCGGTTCAATATGAGGAATGTTTAATAATTGGGAAGTCATACAAATGTCTGAGCAATGCGTCTATACCACAACCACAGTTTGATCAACGAAATGTTTGATATAGGGAGAACTGACCATAGAAGAATGACAGGATATTACATTAGTACGATATTAAATGGAAGCAGGAAACGGAACAACAGACGAAGTCTCCTTAAATTCGTCAAGTGAATTGAACTGGCTTATTTTCAATTTTGGAGAGCTTGGATGGAGTTGGAGTGGAAAGATTAGGAAGCCGTGCCGTGCCATCCCGTGATTCCACCACAACAACCCGTGTAAAATCGTGGTTTTAGGCATTGAGCTCATTTGTAAAGGAGCTCGAGGAAGGGGTTTGGGTTTTGTATTGGGCCCGGACATATTTCGGAGAACATCCGCAATCCTCATCCCGCACGCCTTGTCCCGAGTCAATAAGGTGTGAAGAAATAGGAACCACAAAGTGGATTAAACTCGGTTTGTTTCTTCCTGATATCCTTACGGCCAGTCCCGGGGCCATATTGGTTTCATGGGCCTGGGCCATTATCAAATTATGGGCCATTCGCCGCGAAGGAGAATGTTTTAAGATATCTTAACTGCAAAGTCCTTCATTCATCCCAATATTTACAGATCTCTCATTGTTTGATTTAAAAATAATTCTCTAGGACTTCCCTAGGTCGCTACCGATCTCGAATATTGGAATATGATTTAAATGGTGGACTGGGAGAAGTGCAGTGATTATCGAATTTTTTTTGTGGTCCATGGTTTAATTCGCGCTCTGTCGTATCCTCATCCCCTGTAGAGCTCACCGTTCCCTGAGAACTTGGTCGTCTAAAATCTTAAGTTAAATTTAGTGCCCCTGGTATAACTTCTCTCAAATTGGCATCAATTCAGTTAGACAATGACTTCAATTTTACATGGGCCCATCAGCCGGCCCATTCCCCTCTGAATCGACACTACCTACAGCCTCTGTATCGTACACTCCAGTCACTTCACAATAATCACAAAAACTCTTTACAATTCTCTTTACGTATTTTCTTTTGGCAAAAAACAGGAGCAGCATCAATCCTTTTTCTGTGGCAAACCGTAGCCGCACACAGCACAGCACGGTGCAGAACCGCGGCCAAGGCTTGATTTTCTACTTTTCCTTTGAACAACTTTGTTCTTTAGAAAAAAAAATTCAATTTCAAGTGGCTCCACGCTGAATTTCAAAGAATGATTTGATTCAAGAGGAAGTAATCTGTATAAGGGAGAGGACAATGATGTAGGCAAGCCAGGGAAACGGAGACCCTTGAAAATGAAGTGAAATGTGATTGTGCCGTGCCATGCGGGTCGGATGAGGCGGAAACAATTGAAGAGGAAGACCACGTGGTGGGGTCGCCACGGTAAGCCACTGTCATTTGGTGTGGACTTCTCAGGATTTTTTTCACGGTTCAGACGATTAAACACCGACATTGACGTTGAAGGAGATTCGCACAATATAATAATCGTGTGACTCTATCAGAATGGATTTCATTGTCGTGAAGTGGATTGTTATACCTTAAAGTGGATTGTCCACGTTCAAACCGATTAGCGATTAAAGCTTAGAAGTAATAGTGTATGGTATTCTCGTAGACTTTCACTAGATCATACGCACGAGGCAATTCATAAATGAAATTTCACTGGAATTTAATTGGGTAAGAGCAGAAATTTGAAATCCCCGACTACTTCAGGGAACCTGGCCAAACCAAAAGCGGAGTCAGAATTAAAAATATTGCACTGTCCGCTCAGAAATGTGTATATGTGTCAATTTCAAATGACTTAATTATTGCACATGTGCTTTAGCTCCTACTACAAGTCATATTAATGTCTTCCTTTCGACCCACATATATTTCGAGTACAAAAAATTCAAGTCTGACTTGGCACAGGGAGGTTAGGATTTCATTTAAGACTACACAGCTCTGTCCCAAATAGTATCCACCAAGTGGTAAGGTAAAAAGTTCGTGCTAGATTAGAATTCGTGATTCACACGAATTGAAAGTGATAACAAAGAGAAAGTAACTTTCGATTTCGTTTGACATTATCCTTGTACGTCCATATGTGAGCAGGCAAGGGATGAAATGGAAGGGAAAGTAAACTTAATTTATCAGGTTTTTTCTTTCTTTGACTTCATTTTTACACTTCCTACACCGCACCGACTACTCGGTCGGAGTATCAAGTATTTGTATCTCCTTCATTCATTCTCCCCATATAATATCATGCACAAGAAACGGGTTTGCTTTGTTATGTAGAATGTATGTGCACGTATGGATCTATTTAGTCGTCACTGACTGGAGCCCAGATGACAAAATGTCATTTCCTAAGCTGTCTGTCAACTCCCAACCACCAAGGCACGGGTGTTTCTTTTACAACGGAGAAAATCCGATTCACGGACTTGATATGATGAGACTCAGACTCCCGTTCTGTTTTTTTCTGTCCGAATAGAAGGGGTTTTCTGACTCTGACTGAAGGCATGTTTGTATTTGAGTAAAAGTTGACAGAAAGTTATCAGATATCCCGTAAGTCGTAACTAGAAGTGGTTTGGTTAGACTCAAGTGTGATGTCTCAATAATTATTCTAATACATAATTTGATGCAACTTCTTTTGTCGTGCAGTCTTGGGAATAAATTCAACGTCAAATCATCCAAATGCTTATTACATTGCAGACGCACTTCTCTTCACTGGAGTTTTTCCGAGTCTCTTATTAGCGGAACATTCCTGAGGTCAAATGCAAATTCAATCATTCAGTATTCAAAATATCCGGACATTACGGCAAACGCCAATTAATCAAATACTTTTTAAGAACAAACAAACGAAAAATGATTGTTTTCTTTTAAAAAAGGAAAGAAATACTCTCCGATTTGTGAGATTAGAGCTCAGGGAGTTGTTGGTGGAAAGCGGATTAGAAACTAACATGGTTTGAACAAAAATGGTGTTTGGTGTTGAAGTAAGGAATTGTGCCAGTGCAGTTGGAGTGAAAGTGAGAGGCGTGAAAGAGTGTGAGTGACGGTTGAACGGCTTTCTCCTTAATGCACTTCCATTCCTTTTTCCTTGTGCCTTTCGGTGAGGAAGTGAAGTGAAAGGAAAATCTCTCATGATTTCCTCCAGAGAATTTCACCACAATTGAGGAATGAAGGAGAGGGACGGCAGTTCCCTTATTGAGACTCGCTCACTTGAAAATATGATTTACTTTCATTCTCACAACAATTCTTACAACCCACACCCTTAATCTAACCAATCTTTCCTACACGGAAAACTTTTTTCTTTCTATTGTACAGCTACATGCATTCATTCCTACATCATCAAAATTAAACAACGTATGTATGAACATCTTACAAAGAAAAAATTCTTCAATTTCCCCCAAATTCCGCCGTTTAATCGAAAAAATACAGACAGTTCACTTGTCATTGGTTCACGGTCGTATATCTTATCGCAAGTTCTGGCAAATACAAACTCCACTGATTTTAACCGATTTTTTGACAGGCGGATGAATAATGCTTATTTGGGTCAAACGTTGAAGTTTTGATTTGATTTTCCAATTTATCGTCCGTTTGGACGATCGTCCATATTTAATTCCTCTGAATTTTGACATATGATTTTTAGATAATTAAAAAAAAGCATTAATTCGCAACTGAGCATCATGGCATATTTTCCATAGCGAATGTTTACAAATATCTAATCTACCCCGTAGAGAATTGCCATAGTAGTGTGGAAAAACCACCAAGGAACCTGTTACGTACAACAAATATTAACGTGTATACCCAAGAGATCGAACGCCCAACATCGCGCAGCGGTAATGCTATATTCCAGTGTGATCGGACTGATTATTGTCAGCAAACAGGCTTCTGGATGGCCAAAACTGAGTTACATTTTTTCCTACCATTTCTCCATATTATGAAGACTCTAAACTCGAAATCCCTTTCATTACTTTCCTAAAGCTTGAAAAAAGTTTAGGATTCTCAAAATCTCCAGTTCTTAAACTAAAAATTCTATAACCCAGTCCATTTCGATATTTTTCCAAGTCCACAATC
The DNA here is from genome assembly GCA_034694305.1 of Protaphorura glebata. Classification (NCBI taxonomy): domain Eukaryota; kingdom Metazoa; phylum Arthropoda; class Collembola; order Poduromorpha; family Onychiuridae; genus Protaphorura; species Protaphorura glebata. Next base: position 9,565 of record JAQFYE010003167.1, read on the forward strand.
ATTCCATGTTTTTTCTCTAATGTGAAACTCCGCTATATTCACTGAAATATGCAATAATAAATTCCCTCATAAAAATTTACGTAGAAATTATACCCTTTTGGGTAAATAAAACCCTTTCACTCATCCGTCCTCAGCCGTGGAAGTCGTATTTGAGTAAATACCCCAGGATTTGCTGGTGAATTGATTTGTCGTAGGGCTGAGATGAGACTCAACCATAATTCCAGTTATCTTCCCGGGTGTAATGCCCGGTTTCTCTGAAGCCACCACTTCCGATCTGACCATATATAAAATGAATGAATACTTAGCATTGCAGATTTGGGGTTTAGATGAGATTCGGATTCGACAAGGATAAAGGGTGAAAGGATATGAGTGGACCGCAACTGGCCAGCTAATCCAGGGTGGTGCAACGTGCAAGTATTCTTAACATTCGGTTCTGAAACTGGACTCAAATTGACCCATATGCTGAATCAAGTGATATTTCCAATAATTATTTTGCCGCAATGGCCTCTAAAGTTCACAATTGTTGAACCAATTATGAATGTCGAACTAGAAGTCAAAATAATTTCGGTGGACGTTTGTAAAACAGTCTGAATCGAAACTGTTGAAATAATAGGATAACTATTTCTGAAATTTCTGCACCACCCTTAGATATGTATTCGAGATAAATTATTCCGAAAAGAAATGACCGGAGCAGAAAAGTTGTGAGAAGGGGTTAGGGATTTATGGGTATGATGATGAGGTATTTGCTCCGAGGTTGCTGGTCGGTTTTGGTGGACCAAAATCACATGAATGAAGAAATGACGCTGGCGATTGGAGAAAAATGGGGGAAAGGGTTTTAGTTAATAGCCTCATATATTTCACTGGGAAGTCTCCAGTTTCAGCCGTCCAGGTCCGTGAATACGGATTGTATGTATGGCTAGACTTTTGGACGGACGTGGACATAATATACATTAAATTCTGCTACAACTCCTGAAATTCATAGATCGAAGTCAAAGTCTGCAGTGCGGAGTGAAAGAAGTTTCAGAATTTTATATGTTAGGAATAGCAAAGCGAAATGCCTTAGAAAATCTGGACATAAAGCTCGATTTGAATCTCTCCGCCCAGTTCTTTCGTGACATAAATACAATTGCAAATACGTAACTTGCAAAATCAAATCAAAGTTCGATTTGAAGTATCGTCAATGTTGGTAACCTTGCGTTGGCCCAACACAGGTATCCAGTCAGACAGACAGTCATATTATACCAAAATCGAGATAAATAAATTCAAAGTTTCGGTATCACTACCACCAAAAAATTAATACAATAATCCACGTGGCCTTAACATAAAAGATTCCAGAAGGAAAGCGCGGATGCCATTGCGGTTAGGGACAGAGGATAGTAGTGAATATCTGGATCATGTACATAGAGAATGGAGAGGAAGCCGGGAAAGGGTGACCCGAGGTGACCTCACATGAATCAAGCTCTTCTCCGGGGTCTCTCGGATGCCATGCCATGCCTTCGGTCGAGCCCAAGTCATGGCAAAAGTTATACAAGGTGGCCGTTCTTCCTAGAACTGTAGAAAACCACTATATCATAGTGATTACCATGCAATAGAGAATTTTTCTTCCACACACCAGCCATCCCATTCCATGAATGCTTTTCCATCCCATCCAGGGATTTTCTATTCCGATGTCTCAAGTGGACGACGTCCGGAACTGATATTCAACTTCGACTTCAGTTTTTCGTGCTTCGTAGTTTCCCAGGTTTTTCGATTTATATTCCAATTTACAATTTTATCTTCGTCCGTTCATCGGACATGCCAATCCTGACGTCAGTACGCGAATAACTTTCCCCTATGTTATCAAATTTCTAGAAATATCCAGTTTGGTTTGTCTTGGTTATTTACCATTAGCGTCAACAACAGGACATAAGTCCAGGAATTCATTAGCTGGTTCTGTTATTTTGACAATACCAATTAAACAATAAATAAAACATTATAACAATGATATAAAGATTCACATTCTTCGATTTTCCTTTTCTTAGATAGGTAAATTTGTTCACTCGAAACGTCAAAATAAGATGATGAAAACCTTTCGACTATCTGTTTAAAGAAATGTCCTGTATTAAACTAGTTTTGTTGAGAAATAAAACTTATTCTTTGTAATTTGTCCATTTTTATGTAAATCTTAAAAGTGGACAAGTTCATGGAAAACCCTCTGTACAAGTCGTCTGCTTGTGTCTCCATTTCTTTCTGAATTTCAAGGCTTGAGTTGAGATCTCGACTGTGTGGTGTTTTGATCCCATTTGATAGTCAAGTGGTCCACCCGGGCTCATAATTTAACACAAAATGGTTTTTTCTCCCTCTCCTTGAAAATTTATCGGTGCGTGTATTGAGTGAAGCGAAACTCGTAAAAAGTCAACTTCAGCTTTAGATCAGCGGCAACGAAAAATCGCCGAAACCAAATAAAAATGTATCAAGGATTACCGGGACTTTTCAGCAAATTCTTTAATAAATGTTCTAATCCTGGAATACGTTGTGCTCATTGAGACTAATATTGATTTTCTGCACGCTAATAGCACGTGAGTTTCTTTTAAGATTTTGAAAAATGACAAGTCCTGGATAGAAAGAATCCGATGACACTTTGTTCCGTCAATAGCTTTACCTCTTCACGCTCACATTTACGCACTACTTCTTAATTAACGGAAGAGAAATTGACTGACATGCGGGTAATGCTGTGGAACAAAGTTTTCTTTGTTCAGGAGTGACGGGAAAATAAGAAGCTTTCATTTTGTTTGAGAATAAAAGAGCCGTCTGTTTTACTTTAGTCAACGCGAGGTAATCGTATTGGATAAAACGGGGAAATATCCCGCCGGTATTTTAGGTTACTACTAAGTAATTACGGAAATTATTGAACATTTTGGAGAATGGAATGTCTTATGTGGAATGTTCGTTGGCGAATCCTCCAACAAAATCCAACCGTGCACAGATAATCTTATTGTGGGAACTCAATTTGAAACTCTTCTGATTTCCCGAGAAAGTTTAAAAATATTTTTAGATGAACTTTATCAAAAGTATTTGACATTTGACCTTTCGCCTGATTTTTGACCTTTTGTACCAGTTGCGTAGATGTGACAGCCGAACAGCCCCGATATCTCGACGGAAGGAAGTGCTAGTAATTACTACCATACATCGCAGAGAACAATTTGAGGGTGTATTCAAGAGTAAAATTTTTAGAAGTGGTCCTCAGAGCTGTCCCTGGAGGATTCTTCGTCAAGGAAATTTGCAAATCATTGCTGCGACCGCGGTGGCGGTGAGTGAACCGGAGCGAGAATAAAGGAACGAATCAATATGGTTAGCGTATAGATCATGCCGAAATGTCGGATTTAGAGCACCTCTAAAATAGTCTAGTGGAAGTGCAGCTACTGGGTATTGACAGGGCGGTCCATAACCTGCATGTCATTCAGCTCTTCAGAAATATCCGTAAAAGGAGATGTACAATTTTTGCAAGATTAAACATTGAATCCTTAAAATTACTAAGCATAGAAATTGTGCGCTTGATAACCTCGATGACAGTTTACGGCTAACGCCAATTAATTTGTGTATATGTATGTAATACCATCTCAACAGTTCCGATAACTAATTTTGTGACATTTTTCGGGCAGTCCCCAGGTCCGACTGAAGGTGAGTGGAAAAATTTATGAACTACCCTGCACATACATGTAAAGTTATTGACGTCACTTATGAGAGAAAGGAACGGGATGAGATTGGGACAATTTAATTTGTCACGGCCGTTGAAACTGACGAGGTTTCCCCTTTCAGGACCGAAACTACCCCGACACACAAGTATTTGTCCTCTGATTCATAAAACCACTCTTTGGTCTGGAGCATGGAAGCGAATCCATTTAATTAAAATAAAAGGCTTGCGTTGTCAAAAAAAAGAAAAGAAAAAAGAACTTTGGCTTTGACATAACGTGATTGAGCAACGCACATTCATGAGTAACAGTTTTATACGTACAATTACGACTGCAAACTATCTATTTTAGTCAATGGTATCCAAATCCTGTTCACATAGCCATTTAAATTGATTTCATAAAGTATTACAATATTTGTTGAGATTTTTGCCATTAAAGTTTACAGTAAATGCGTGTTCCAATTTCGATTATCAATAATACAGGAAAGTATGGTTCACAATATTATCAATAAACTAATTAACTATAACCCTCTATACTGCCTTCCTGTACAGGTGAACATTAAGATCTGGAGACTTTTTGAGAACTTTTCTGCAGCAAAATCATTAATGAGAAAATTATCACACCCAATTAATTACAATGTGTTCGAGCTGTGCCTTAATCCCATTGAAGTTTGCATGATCTGATCACATCACCTAGTGTCAAATCCATCTTCCCAAATAAACCTCGATTAAATCTCTCTTGGGATGATTTTTCTTTAACACCATGAAATATTTAAAGAAAAAGAAAAAAAGTTTACGTACGAACGAAGCCATACTTTAATTGAGATACCCGAAGAACAGTAGCAAGTAAGATGCGTGCTTGAGTGAATCGGAATCCTGCTCATTGTCATTCAAGACCCCGCGGATACACGACGGTTAGTCCGGACAATAAACTCATTTCCCAAGTTCCTGGAAAAATGTCGCTTGAGTGGCTCCATCACATCTGTATCCCATTCATAAATATTCAAAAAATGGAGAGCTAGACAATGAAGATGAAACTGAATTAAACTGCTGTAATGGGTTGGCATAAGATGCGTTTCTGAAACTCATCATTAGTCGGATGGCGACGACGAAAGTTTTTTTTCCCTTTATAGGAAGAAAAACGGAAGACCGTCGGTTTCCCTCTGCCATTTTTTGGCATAGGTTCCTCCGGTTCCGCTCTATGATTTTTATACGCCATTTGAAAAGAGATTCGATTAAAAAATCCTCCATATAATGTAATGTAATGTAGTCATAGGAGCTCTTTTTCTTCTTGAGGGAACTCGTGCGAGGATAATGTGCGGTGGTTTATTTTTATACACTCTGTGTCTATGCGAAGGGGACCATCCTGGCTGAGTATGAAAGAGTCGTAGGAATTAAAACAATCTTACCAGTCTTTTATTGAAAGCAATTAATGCTGACGATGTTTTCTGTTTTAATTCGGTAAAAATTGGTCTATGATCATAAATAATACTTTAAGATCCCCTGCTGTTTCCGTTCACTTTTTTTTCAATTTTAATTTTTCGCCAGTTAATTTCACGTTCTTTTATCTACAGAAAAGGCCAATTCTACAAGGGACGGATCTGACCTGTTCAGTGCATTTCATTGGCATTTCTGTTCCATTCCACAAATCTTGAAACACCTTCAATGCGTCATCGTCACAACAATCACAATTCATTAATTTCTTTCTTCTAATAAACCCAATATTATTATTTAAATTGAATGTGGCATTTTTAAAATTATTATGTTGGTTGTAATGATGTGCCTGTTAGGAAACCTTGATATGTTAAGATATTTCTCTTCCCTCCGTGAAAATTTTGTTTCAATTTTTAAGAATGTTCTACAACAATTGGTTCTCCACAAAATGTCCCAAGAAAGTGTTCATATATCTTAGCGCTACCTCTTGGCCTTGACATTGACACTGACGGAACTCAAAACCGATGGATTGATTGTTGTTCGCAGAATGGTTCGTTCGACACACACGTGTTTAAATCATTTTTGGTTGTTTAGCAAGCAAAACATGGACTCCCACCTACAAATCCAAATCACGGGATACCACACGATGCTTGCTTGTAACGCTTATGACGGCCAGAATGCCAGAAAGAACGCTGGATACTTGATTCATGTGTGTGAGGGCTTTTGTTATCTTCTTTTGACTTGTTAGTTGTTTACCACACATTTATGTCTGAGAATGATAAATGAAGCTTCTACAGTGTAATGTTGTGAGAAGGTGTGGGCCGATCTTGCGTAGCGATTAGTTTGTCCCTCGTTCACAAGCGGCGGTGTCTCTCATCTCCTGGTATTTCGATCGCCATTGAATCTCGGTTGAGAGTGGCAGAAGTAGAACAATACCAAACGGTGGTTGAATAATATTTTGTTTTGACATCGAGTAGGTGTCGTTAGGAATTTCATAGAGTTTGTCAATGATGACACTTTCCTAGAAGTGATACGGAAATGTTTCGCTATAGTTGGCTGGGTCGGCTACGGTCACAATTTCTTCTTTGACAAAGGGCTAGCCAGTGGCGAGTCTAGGAACAGGCACAAGTAGGCCCGTGCGTACGTGTAATTTTGTGCCTGTGCCTACATTACAAAAACTAAGGTTCCGATCGGGTCGGGTTGATCGGGTCGGATTTCGGGTCGGATTGATTCGGGTCGGATAATTTCTAGTTTGAAATCCGACCCGAACTTTCGGGTCGGATAATAACGGATTTGAAATCCGATCCGAAAATTCGGGTCGGATTCG
>JAQFYE010003168.1:0-15995 GCA_034694305.1 Protaphorura glebata
TCATTCGAAGAAACGACAGGTCTTGTTGATTATAACAGCGGTTGTCAAGTGAAACCGCGAATTTTGGCAATTTTGTAAGAAACTAACTTTTTCAGACTCTGCCCGATGGCTTTGAATTGTGGGAGAAAGTCCGCATTACTCGGTGAAAGTGAACTCATCATCCTTCAGCTTCTACTCGGGACTTTACTTCCTCAAATTTTCAACGATATGGCTCAAAAACCAGTAGTTCTTTTAAATGTTTGGAACCTTTGTATTCAATAAAACAAAATTGTGATTTCCCCAATTGCAAAACACCCCAATAGCTATTCAGCTAATTTTCTTCAGTTAACAAGAAACAATGTAAAATATTAAGTATTTTATTTAATAAACTTTGTTTTCGTATTGTATTGTTCTGCGATTCAGATTTAATTTTGGCGGCAGGACACGCATGGAATAGGACACAGGATTGCTAACCTTAATATGTTAGGGTTCCCCGCAGAATTTGACGTTTTGAGGTGCCCTGGTTTCAACATTTGAAATTGCAATGAGTTATTATTTTATTATATAAATAGAACCAGATGTGACAGCATGTATCTGAATACTCTAATTCTTAGATACCGTCAAGTTTCAAATAATCCATTCTTATAAAACAATACAACCAGATGTGTACAGATCCTGAATTTTCTGTAACCTTTCTCGGTTTACTTGTTGGGGAAAGTTGTGCAGAGTGGCGTTCAACCATCTTTTATTTGTTTACAGGGTCGTGCATAACCTTTGCCCCCCCCCCTCCGCCAGCCCAAACTAGACAAGGTGGACAACAAGTGAGATATGCATTTTGTAGAGAATCTTATCGCGGATCTAGGGAGCCATTCCGATTGAAAATTCGTTGCACGTAGCGGCGCTGACGGGCGTTTAAGTAAAGAACGGCATGAAAAGACCCCGATAAATAGGCTTTGTGCTACAAAAACATGCCCAAAATAATTGTTTTCGAAAAATCAGTCGATGCCACCTTTTTTGCAGTATTTTTTTGCAATTTTTAAAATTTTGTTGGACCGGTTTGGAAAAAGTCGATTTTTCGCTGCTAGGGCATTTTGGTGAAAAAAATCAGAATTTTCCTTCCGATAAGATATATATAAGTCATGTTTATTTGGTTCTTCACTGATGCTTGGTGCAGAGCAAACCTTAAAAACGTCCTTTCCACAATGTTTACATTTTGCCCATGCGTTATCTCAATTATCGAATTTCGGTGAAATGTCTTATTATTTACTAGTGCATGTATCAATTTTCTTCTAATCCACTATACGCAAGCTGATTCGTCGGTAAAAATATTATATACCCTTTGATAGAAAGGCAAATAGAAGGATTGTAACAGCTTTAAAATAAAAACGAGAATACCTCAGTACAAAATTGGGAATTTGAAATTGGAATGCTGATTTATTAGTATATAATACTATCATCCCCTACACCGTGCAAAAGTACAAATCTAGAACTATGACATTAAGTTTAAATTAATGCGGTTACATTACATCTTAAACGATAAAGTAATATTTATTTATCTTAATTGTATTATAAGATACCGAATAACATGTCCACGATATCTGGCTTTGAAAATTCAATATGCAGTATTACTTATGCCTGAAGAGTATTCAGTAAAGACTTGTTGAGAATCGTTCTTGTTCAACCTCCGTAGGACTGGAATAGAGCAATCATTTGGGAATTTACTTCAGTTGAGAGACACTGAGTTTCGGGAATTGGGCAAATATATAATTGAAAAACTACTAAAATCAGATCTGAATCATTTCCTTTGTGCCGTTGGTTGCAAAACTATCCAGAGGATTGTTGAAGATGGAATACGAATACAAACACAAGACACATGTACATGCAAGACTTACAAAACTACGAACAAGATAAATATGTATATAAAATACGTATATAGATTAGTTTGTGTCATTGCACACTCAGTTGTGAAGATATTTAAAATGTACAGTCTTTCCGTTACCAGAATACCTTAAAAATACACTTGACTTGACCAGTATCGAAATGTTCCAGCCAAACGAATAACGAGTTGGCGGATGGTTTACTCTTTCCAAAAAGTAATGAACGATTCTAAGAAACTGTTGACTAAAGTAAACGACGTTAAAAATAAATATGTGTAGATTCTAAAATGAAATTCTTGACCGAAATGAAAGCAAACCTAACTAAACAGACGGACCAACACAAGTCAGACCGGTGAAGCCACTAAAAATAGTGAAATAATTAACGCCAAAAAAAGATTCTTTGCGAATAATCATGTTATGGCTTGATGGCCAATTTGGACCCTACTCATCTGAGACAAATAGTCAACTTGAGTGCTGTACAAACATCTTTATTAGTAGACTCCGTGACTTCATCGTCCCGAGCCATCCTTTTTTGTCAACACATTTTTTAGACTTGCATTCAATTCCGCAAAACAAGTGCTGTCTTTCTCCAAGAGGCACGTCCTGTAATTACGATTTTGTTCATTTAAGGAAAAATACTACTTACTATGCTCAGCAAAACTCTTACGGAAGAAAAATTTACTCACTGTTTTTGAATTTGGCGAAGATCGTTTACAGGAAAATTGCCCTCTCGAATTGCACGTTCCAATAATTTAGACAAATATTGGTAACACGCATCCCTAGTTTCATTATGAATCGGCGTATCCCATACCGGTGTTATTCGAACCGTATTCCAAGCCATTATGGTGAAATCCGCAACTACATCCCAGTATTGAGATTTCACAAGCTTCACACCCGTCTCAAAGATGTATTGCTAACAACAAAATATCAAAAAATCACGGTTATTCGTATCGTAAGGCGTCAGTTAAGGTTCCAACTTCCAAGGAATATAATGAACACGTACACATGCCAGACCAATCACTCTAAAATTTATCTATAAACTTTTCACCTTCAAAGCGTACACATGTGTCTCAGTTCTTCCAAACGCAACAGCATCTGTTTTCGACTTAAGTCTAGAGCTGGAATGTCTTGGAAGTGCCTTGTGAATACAAATGCGAAAATATTTCATATGCTCCTGCACGGGCTTCAGATCCGGTTTTGGAATCATTCTAGTTATTTCCTAGTTTTTAAAAGTGTCATTCGTTGAATTAAAATCGACATCAGAATTCAGAAATATGTACTACAATACAAAAATAGTACTTTAATACATTATGGAAAAATACTTTGTTGCAGTTACCGATTGAAGATGACTATGCTCATGTACTATATTGGAAATCATGTTTATCAATTGAGTAGGGCTCAGGGCATGCAGTCTGGCTCTGAACGGAGGGGATTGTCTTGGGGAAAATTCAAATTTAACCTTCTTTGGGGTCGGCTAAAAACACAGAAAAAATAATAATAAAGATGAAGTGCTCAGATCTTTAAGGATTTTGTTACCCGAAAAATGCATAAGTTCACTGCTTACGGGGTCATTAGGTTTCTCATTTGAAAAGTATACAAGACGTTTCCTGGGACTTCGCCTAACACCAGGTGAAACAAACTCAATTAAAGGTGGAGATTTTACTGGGGACAATGATTTAGAACGCTCGACGCTGGATGGAGGAGTGTCCGTGACCCATTTGTACCCTCGCTTAGGACGACGTGGTGGAGACTCTGACGACGACGACACTCCTAAAACGGATGGTTCAGGAGGAGGTGTAATGTGAACCACGACCATGGGTGCTGTCTGACGTCTCACTGTTCGACCAGTAGGGCGGGTTTGAGAATCTAGGAAAGTTTTAGTAATAATTTATGCAACATTCGCAATATAAAATTTCGAATTAGCCAAACGATTCGGGAGAAGCCACAGCTAGTTGTATTATACAAAATATTACTCACTTCGCACTGAAATGTCTTGCAGAGCAAATCGACGATGCATTCTTGTCCAGTTCCGAATTCTCACTTGTGGTGACTTTTATTACCTTTAATTAATTGGGGTATAAAGAAAATAATTCATTAGTTCTCTACATCCAAATTTTCTATCAATAAAAATAAAAATCCAGCAACTCGATCCGCGTGTACAGGGTGACGCATAACCTTTGCCCCACCCCCTCGGCAGCCCAATCTGGGGGAGCCTGACAAAAAGTGAGATATGCATTTTGTAGAGAATCTTATTGCGGATCTAGGGAGCCATGCCGATTGAAAATCCGTTGCGCGTAGCGGCGCTGATGAGCGTTTAAGCAAAAAATGACATGAAAAGACCCCGATAAATAGGCTTTGTGCTACAAAAACACGCCCAAAATAATTTTTTTCGAAAAATCCGCCGATGCCACCTTTTTTGCAATAATGTTTTGCAATTTTCAAAATTTTGTTGGACCGGTACTACTACAGAGTGAGATCAAATGCCTCTACAGGTCAGCGTGGCTCCCACATCAGAACCTCTTCCAACTCCTCTACTTAAGACCATCCAAATCCAATAATCGTGCAGACAAAAAATCCATTTTCTGCCAATGAAGGCCTCACAAGCAATGCACTTTAGCGTCCCTTCCTGCCGAGTGCCGAGGCCTCTATTCGAAGACGGTTTTTCTGACCGGACTATTAAGGGATCTGATTTCGATCCGTTCAAAATTTTTCTGTAGAAAATTGTATTATGGTACCGCTGGAGTTGAGTTAGCTGTCAATCATAAGCGCGAGATACGAAGGTAGAATTCTTGGTCATTAATGTGTATGCTTACCTTTAATTTAATCCCGTTTGAGTGAAGCAGCAGTGGTAACGCCCAACTAGTACTTTTCACGTACTGGCTGCTACTCAAAATACTGTCCTGTCACTGAATCGATCATGATGACGATAATTTATTATTATAAAGTGAAAGCAGCAACAGCTAACAATTACTAGACTTTGGTTGGAAAGACAATGTGGGAATCAGGAAAGTGCGAAGAAATGGCTTATCAAAGTGATGGAGAGTCAGATTGAAGTTATTTTTCTGGTGGAAATGTGGAACAATTAATTCCAGGAATTTCAAAATTATCCAAATGAATTACGTCCTGCCGTCTGGGTCTGACTTATCTGTCAAAAGAATGAAAAGGTGGGAGATTCTGTCCCGCCGTTTTCTCAAAGCGCTCGGACTGTCACAAAGCTGGAAACCATTCATTGGCCCACGCACACCATCGAGTGAGTTCATCCCGAAGACAAGACAACTAGCAACTTCCTTTCTGGAGGTCAAGGTCAACTAATCAAAGTGACCAATTTTCGCAAACGACAAGAATATTCCGCCTCACCGAATACCAGACGTTCATGTGGCCGGATAAGCGATGCGATGGTCCTGACCATAGAGTTGGAAATTTCAGATTGTTTCTGCTTTTTCTCCCAATAATATAATAAGTAAAGAAAATAAAACTAGCTAAAATTCCTAACTCTATGGTCCTGACTATTTGTCGTGGGCCGGAGATGGTTAAAGCTAAGGAATTATTTATTTAGACGTTTATTTCAAATCAGTGATTTCAAAGACATATTTGTCGATACAGATCCTAATTCATACGTAAGGAATGGATTTATGGATATCGTGTACGAACATCTTCCCTGGCCTAGCCTGATAGAAACGTTACCCAATGGAAATGTTCCACTATATCGTCAAACAAACAAAAATTGAAAATTCAACCCATGGTGAGCCATGGTAACCATCCCAAACAATTACTAAATTTGGTAACTACGGTAACCACACATATAATTGATAAGATGTGCTGTCGGATAATGGATTATCTCAATTCTCTAGCAATTTTCTTTAAAATATTATTGTGCTAATGGATGTTAGAGGAAAAGAACGTGAACGTTGATGAATCAATGTTGATTCTTGTGGTCTTGACTCTTGACGATTATATATTAACTGAGATAGGCATTCGATTTTCGATGCTTTGAATTAACAAAACCCAGTGGAGTCAAACAAGTCAGACTATGACCACTCTTTTATTGTCTGCCACAATATTTTCGCATTTCACTAATTGCACACGTTTTTCTACAACATTCGTCAATTATGTTTCGTCGAATTCTATGGCGACCCGAAGTACTACTTAATCTATCCGGAACGTCTTTGCGAGACCTTCCTTGAGTTTTAATATTATGAGGCCAAATCAGGTCCAGGTTGTTGGAGTACCAGTTGGTCCGAGGATAATCCGGTCCAGCATCAAGGAAATTGCTTCTGGGCCAGTGGATATCGGTGGGTCGCTCCTCACCCGCGTCTTCTGCTGTATCGTTCATTCGGAAATTATTTGATATCAATTTATCTTCACAAGAAAGTCAGAATGTGTCAATATGCATGTAATGCAGAAAAGTTTTGACATCATTACTTATAAATTAAATTCTTTTATATCTTATAATTATCTGAAAGCAGAAACTTTGTCGAATCCAGTATAAATATTATTGAGAAGATTAATATTACAAGGCTAGCTGCACATGTAGTTAGACTTAAGGAATGAGCCATTTATAATTCCAAGCTGGGCCGAAAAGCACCTGACGCACGCCGTGCAATACGAGATATCGAATTTTTATGGGTCTGTCTGGAAGACCTGTGCGATAAGAGTTGTTTTGGTTTTGAATGGATTTATCTTTAGACATTTCGAGAAAACTATTTTGACGGCCAAAACCTAAAACTGCTGTTAACTATTTTTGACTCTACTTGACCGGCAAGTCAGAAATGGATCCCCAAGTCGGGTTTAGCGAAGTGAAGGTCCACTTTCATTATTAATTTTTCAATGCATATTCTAGTAAAATCAAGTTTTTTGCCAATTGGTCCGATTGCCGGTACTTGCTCGATCTTTCGTCTTAAGGTGGCAAACCTATCCTAATTTAAAATCGCAATGGCTTTCAGGAAATCAAACCCCACAGAAATCTGATAATATGGTTGTCCAGCTGCATTCACTCAAAGCGTGCCGGTGTTAATATCATTGGCCCACCCTGTATGTATTCAAGAAGAAAGTTTTCGTTTTACAATTCAATCGCTCTCTTAAAATATTAGTCCTGCAGTTGTACCCGACCAGTACTTATTTATGACGAATCAACAGGAAGCTCGTCCACGTCTAAAAATGTGTAAAACTCTGAACCATAGCCTATATTGCTTGCACACAACGACGTGAATTCGAGACTTGTTTACCACTACGAATATCGGAAATGTGATAGCGGATTCTCCACTGAAAGTGTACCAGAGAATCTCGAATGTAGGATGACGTAACTCAAGGGCAATATGAATAGTGGCCTCTTGGTTGTAAACGATGGCATTACGTTGCAAAATTAAGTTTCATACGCAAAATCGAGCAGACAAAATCCTTGGCGCGATTTGTCTTAATTCTATTCTTAACATATTGGTGTGAAGTGAGTACTAGAACTACTCCTGAGCTGAGCAAGGGCTGAGACCGACACGGAAATAAAGTATACTAACCTGTAAATCCTGGGTCAGAGCGTCTGGATACACTGGACACACCGGCCGCATATTTCCCTGCACAAATTGAGCGCATTGCGTTGATTAGCCTGTAACCACAAAACTGAACACTTCTCTTCACATGAATGGTCGACGAGTGTAAACTCTGAATAGTCGTCGGAATAGAACCTTGACCTAAAGGTATCCCTTCTATGATGGACGGATATACTATCGCCGTAGAGGCCACAATTATAAGCAGGCTGCAGCTATAATATGATGAGTTCATTCTTCCTGGGAAGCAAATATAGATTTTATGAATATATAAGTCAGTCCAACGTTTTACACGATCCGTCGTTGTTCCAATTACACACTGTCTGTAATGTTGACTACAGCGGCAAATCCTAACATTTGTCAGCCTGGGTTCACAGCTCACACTCTGTCAACAAAGTATACTCGAGACAGTTCTTATGTGAGATAATTCTTACAAGGGAAGAAACAAAATTCAACAATAATATACTGTAACTGTAATCCATTGTTTTATTAGGTCTTCAGAATAAATATATAACAAATTAAGTCACTTGACAGAACAGTTCCGATTTTGTATGCAAGCGCTTAGTTTTAAGTCGAAATAATGTCAGTTGTGAACTTACCAAATTGCATAGTTGCCCTTGTGGTAGTACAGTGACTATGATAATCAAACTGTGATCACTGGCCTGGCCACATTGTTCACATTTTTGTAGTAAAACACGTTCAGACAGAGACTGGCAGGGCTTTTAGTTTGATCCAGCCGTATTTCTTGAGTTCATGTGTCAAACTAACTGGTCTTACCTTCCTTTATGAAAAGTATTTACATTATTATAAATTGAAAGACAGGAGCTGTAATAATTCTTTTTATCACACTTCTGGTGATTTTATCATTCTTTCCAGTTGTACTTGAGGTTCAAATATGTTGGACTGAACCGGTCATCACTCAATCCAAAACATTTCCATTCGACTAACTTATAAATGTGACAAATACACATCTCTCTTACTTCATGCAAGACAGAAATAACTCCAATGATCAAAAATAACTCCAGAGTAAATGAAGGTGCCGAATCGGATTTTCTTGTAAATGTTTCACAATCCAAAAAAATTTAAACTTCTTGGAATTTGAATGGGTTTGTATTCATATTGTCATAATAATTTGGCCATGAATATTTGAACTGAACAAACGAGACCCCACACTCTATATGGGAGAATCATATAAAGCATGTTTTTGGGTTTGTACTTTTTTTTTGACTTTTCTGAGTTTGGGTGTTCTAATTATTGATAATTGTGATGGTTTTATTTATTCAATTTCTCAGTTTTGAAGTTATATTCACTTATGTATTATTCGTTCATAAATTTCAGATTAAGTATAGACTTTCAAGTGACTATGTAATTTATTCTTAGTATTGAATTGTTGTTCAAGTCCAAAGTAAATTTTAATTCATTATTGGTTATACAATCCTTCAAGTTCACACACTAATGATATTTACTTCAATCTACTAATGTCCCCAAAATATTAAAAGTTCAAGAAACAAGTTTCACTTGTGTCTAAAAATACACATTGTTTTTCATAAAGTATTTGGTACAATCACCAGGAACCCAACGACGAGATTATTACGTTTGAACTACGATAATAATAATAATACATAAATATTAACCTTTACGCTTACTCATTGTCAAGTGAGGTTCAAAAACAATTCACAGCATATCTTCTCAGTCTCAGTATAATAAACAAAATATTATTGAGGCTTTTTCTTTGCAGGACGAGATTGTATTTTGCAACCACTAGAGTGGTTTGGCAAGGATTTTACAAACTAGAGTATCGTCTTTGACGAAACCGGACGAGAATACTTTGCTTAATGTACAAAATTCATTGTAACCGAATCCTGTGATATTTCTGGGCAAGGTCGGTTTAGCAAATGCAGCAGCGTCAGGCTTAGAATGCATGGACTCTACGATTGAATTCTCTGGGATCGTTGGGTGGACAATACTCATTTTCATTTCACCACAAAATGGCCATCTAAGTGTGTCATCAAATTCACCCTGCATGAAATGAATGTAGAGGCTAATGTGAGTGTCCTCATCTGCAAGGTTAAAATACGGGCATTAACATTATTGTTCGTAAATGTAAATTAGCACTAATTCTCGGTGTTGTACTCTTGTACTACGAGCAAGCATAAGCAACAAGTTATTATGTACATTATGCATTGTATGAAAACTGTCATATTTTTTGCTTCAATTAGTATGTATATCTCCGGAAAAGTCATTATGCCAGAGTTGTGGTGTAGATATTTTGAATAATAATTACCACGCTCTATTGGTATGTCCACCGGAACGCCACCACCAGCTCCGGATGATTGAGTTGTGAGATTGAATCGAAGACAAAGTTTATACCCAAAAGTATCTGTATAAAACCCCGGTGAGTTGATGACTCGGCTCCGATTTTTTCTCATTTCGAAGCAAAGTTTTTTCAGTCCAGGGATTTTCCATATGAATACTCCATGACAATACCTGGCCGTCAGATCATCCATCAACCGAGTCACGGTTGAGAAGAGATTCACAGCGGAAGACAGTCTGGTCTCCAATTGATCGATTTTAATCTGTTTCTCTCGATCATTCTGTTCCAGGCGAACCAGTCGCTCATAAATATCTTTGAAATCAGCGCTTCCGCTGCTTTTCAGTTGGGAATGTTTCACGTCTGATTCCTCATCACAACCTGTATGAACAATTTGTTTAATTTTATTACTTCAGCATTTTCTTCTCCGAGCAACAAAGTAGTGTTGCGTTACCTTTAGCTCCCGTAGGATGCATTTCAGACTTGTTACAAATTGACTCATCAGACTCTGCCAACCGATCCGGATATCTTGGTCTGCAATAATTTCTCCTCGCAAATCGGACACTGTCCCAACTGCGTTGACGCCGAAACTGGTAATCTTCAGAATCCATCGTTTCATCGGCCAGCAACCAACGAGTGGACTCTCTTGAATCTTGCCTTAGAAAAAGGTCGGGTGGAGGAGATGCGTAGTCCAAACTTGGACGAGAAGAAAATATTTTAAGCCGTTTGTACGCTGCTGTCAGGAGCTGAAGTGAAATAACTCAGTTTAGTTAATGGTGGACTATAGAATTAAGAACACCTCATCCAAGTTCACACAAACCTGTAAATGGTGATGAACGTCAGATTCCAAATGTCTTTGCAATTGCTCTTGAGGAAAATACCCGGCACAACCAACTTCTTTGTACAAACAATCCACATTTCCATTTGAGCTTGAAGGACTTCCATTATTAAATTTAGAAGAGGTCGGTGACACACGTACAGCCACATGATCAGACTGAATATGTCTCTCTAATTCGGACAGGCATAGGATAATCCCACAACCATCCTTCACGAAAGGGCACTTTGCTTTGCATTGCATTATCTCTCGACGTGTGTAGTTGTCCGGGAAAATATTCTCATGAGAAATGATCACTCCGTCCACCGGGCATCTGCCGCCTTCCTTCCTGTTTAATGACAAAAATTTATTTAATTCAGGCCTTATGATTTGTTAATGTCAGGTTGGCCTCGAGTCTCAGAATAACCTTAGAGCAAAAGGAAACTTTCCAGAAAGGTTGCATATTTTTATTTAAACTTGAACAAAAGACTTACACAACCCATTTCTGAATGCAATGATGACAAAATCTGTGGCCACATGTTGTTAAAACCGGATCTCGAAGATACAAGAGGCAAATTGGGCATTCAAACCGTGAATCCGTTCCCCCAAGAAGCTCGTAATCATACCCACCCTACAAAACACGTACATTAAATATTAAATTATATTTTCTATAAGTATTGAGATGACACTAAAATTGCTAATCACTGACATGGCTGAGAGAGGTAAATTTGTCAGGGGGTACCGATCACTTGAGAACTATATGATGGTATCCCAGCCCCGGGAATTGACTGATCGACCCCAGTCCCCTTCCCATCCTATTATTTATCATTCACTTCGAGTTAATTTTTGCGGCACGATTCTGCTCTCGACGTTCCACTCCCTGTACTTTATTTTAACCAACATTTATAAGCAAATCTTCCCTACAGAGTTAGCTCATGATCGATTGAAAAGTAAAACTGGAAATCTACAGTTTGTGCGTAGACTCTCAGAACACACTCGCGCTAACGTAAATTTCCTATGCTAGGTATTTTTCACCAACGATTTCGGTATTTTCTATCAATCCTTTGCGGATTGTTAGTATTACTTTTCGTTAATACGGCATCTGGAAGCATTGAAATCCTACAACAGATATCGTAATTCCCGAGTTCATTACCCGTACACCATTTCGAGCATGCAGTAGAGTCAACAAGGCGATGATAAACCTTCATTTGTCTCCATTCCCCCATATGAAATTATCAACTCAAAAAGTTTCCACTGCACAAATTAAGCTTGACCTAACTCTGAAGGGTTTTAGAGGAAAATTGGCTTTCTCAAGATAGAAACCGATTTTGGGCACACCGTGTGTATCTTTCATATCATGAAAAGGAAATCTTTCGAGCTTCAGACTTAACCTCCACAATATCGTATATCGTGGGGGCAGTGGTATCAGACCCGATAATGACCCCGGATAGAGGTAAGCGCGTTACCCCAATACATAATGTTACTTTACTAGTTTCGATCCTGATGCATATGAAGCAAGCTCTGGAGCATAGACCACAACTGACTGTCTCTTCCGCCCTACTCATATGCATTGGCATTAAGGAAAATATTACTTCTTTGTCACACTTGCAAAAGCTTTGTGCCAGATAAAAAATGTAACTTGATCCTGGACTTATTATCTGCTCCGGGCATCTGCATTGCAGTTAGAAATAGATATTATTCCAGAATATTTTGTCACGTAACATTTTGTATATAAATTGTACTCACGTCAGTCAGACTCGATGAGAATGAGAGCGTCGCTGGTACTGATACAGAATTCAAACTGTGATCGTCTGTTGAATTATGAAGCGAAACACTTGTCATTTCGTAGATTAACTAAAAAATCTATTTTTTAAATTCTTCAGGCTCTGGAGATAAAACAGTAATAGTTGTAACGGGAGAACACAAACTCATATTGCATTTGTCACTTTAACACCACACTCGATTGTCGTCGTCTCATTTTTTCTTTTTTTGTTAGCACGATTTGTTATCGTAGTTCTTGATGAGCATTCCTTCGAACTTATTGTTTAAATATTATAACAGTCATATAAAAGTCTTAACGGTTAAGGGGTAATAAAATTGAGTCGTTTGCGAATTGCACTAGGTAAAATCACACATACACATATATACCGTGTTGATTGAGCTAGTAGGGTATTTAGATTGAAACTACTGGATCCGGTCTACCCAAAACATTATTGCATTTGCCAATTGCCCAACAATAATTTATTCGAATAACAATGGAAAGCTGGCGATATGGAGGACGGTACACCGTACAGGCAGTAACAAGAAGTCCCGGGTACAAAGTTTATAAAAAATTTGCAAACAAAATTCCACAATGGTTAAGAAAGTAGATAAACCTCATGTGTTCATATCCATACACCACCTGCTCTATTATTTGGAAGTTTGACAGAAACTACTCAGTAGTGTACGAAAAGGAAATCAATAGTTTTGCTCTTGAAACCATACAAAACTTTTCAGCAGACTATTCGCATTTGCTTTGCTACCAATGCCCTTCTACTCGGACGTTGGCTTTTGATTCGATTCTGAATGATAAACTACTAACTATACACTACTTGAGTTTTTTTATTGCAATTTGTTTCAGACTAATGCACTTGTTTCCACTCAATTTGTATATTTGTATTTATGATGAGTATAATAAGTATTGTGTTACATCTCGGCTTTGTAGGTTCTCCAAAATCTTTGTAATTTGAGCTATCTCGTGAGCACCACACAAAAGATTTATATCTACATTTATAAAGTCACTCAGATTAAATTAAAATGTCAATGAATTAATCGTTGGTCAGAACACCAGTCGTGGAGATTTGGACGGACGGGGACTAGAACCAGGGAACCAAGCTTGATTGCAGATTTAAGCCTTTCACTGAAGATGTCCATGACTCAAATGTTATGAATGTTGAATGAGCAGCAATCAAGTGTATAGTAGTTGGCATTGGGGATAAACACTTCTACCTTTTCGGGGAACTCTATCGTCTGGTGTTTTTTAAGACCTACCTGGTCTGGTTTGGTCTTAGTATTGTATACCAATAATGGTTGCGTGTAGGAAGTAACGTACAGGTGGGTGATAGTTGCACACCTGAGCTAAACTCTACAATAAACAAGCAGTCTAATACAAGAATACAACATGAACAGTTTTTAACATAACGATACATGGCATGTATTCATATGACCGCATAATGTCACCGTATACACTTAAGCCTCTACATTAAAAATTTACATTTCGGTCCATGAATCTCGTATTACAGTTTTTCATGTGTTGATTGTTCGACCAAGACAAATCATCGTTAAATATAACCTCATTAGACTCGCATTCACAGCGCGGCATAGTGTGCGAGGTATATTTACTATCTATTTGAAAATTTTCAGGGTAAACTCCTAGCTTGGTAGGTCAATTCCCTGCTGTTATGTTATAATGAAGTTGCCTCCTGTCAAGTTCTAGACTCTTGAGGTGTGTCTTATAAGTGGTTTTGGATTTACAGCGAAGTTTGACAGTATAATTACTTCAAGTGTCTCAACTACTCAAAGAAACCTTTTTGTAATGTTTTTAGCCAATTTTACTGAATTAATTCAATAAAAGATAGGCCGTGCTAAAGGTGAGCACACATTCAGCCCGTACACAATTAACACATTTTTAAGAACCCATGCATATTCATTGATCAAACATCGTAAATACACCTGTGATTGGGTGACGAAGCAATGCATTATGGGCCCGTGCAGTAACGATATGCGATTTGAAGGGTGACTAATACGCTTTTGTGGTTCAGTTTTACTCTATCTGCTCCGGCCTTGTTTTGTTACGTGCTTACAGCACGTCCTGCGCAAAACACGATAACCCCTAAAAACGCAGCATACTTTGGACATGCAAACTTCTATTGTAAACTTTATTCATTTGTTTACCTACTACCCCATAATGTACGCTACTTGTCCATAGTGGTTAGTGGATTGGTGGATTCGGATTGTAGTCCCGCAGTGGAGCTTTATTACTAATTTTCCAGGAGTACAGAAAAGAGTTGATTATGAATTGGGTCACAGTCACAGTATGCTAGTCTGAAAGTTGTTTGCATCCTGATGTTGTTACGCCACGTGACGTTGGTTCAATTCAATTGTGGAGTCGACATAGGATTACAAAAACATCTGAATTTATAGCAGAATGATCAATTTGATTAAAGGCTAGTTGAGACATCTTGATGAAAAGAACTATACTTGCCTCATTTATATTTTTTAGGAATGTTGAGTGATATAATATCCTAAGACGTTATTGATTGAACAGCCCTTGACTTTTTGCTTGCAGGGAGTCACATCTTACGTCTGCAGATTGTTCCTACAATTTGCTAGTTCTACAAAATACGATTAAAACAAAATCTCGGAGTTGTACCAGTACTATTTAGGAAAGCTTGTTTCAGGAATCCTTGTTTTCTCCATTTCATTCAGTCAAATTATTGGCGTCACGGGCTGGATGGAGATCTTCCGGCGTCAATTACGAACGACAGGCAGGCTTTTTATCGCATGTTCTACTGTACATCAGCGAAGAATGTACAGGGTGTCCCAAAAGAATATACCGGGTTTCAAAAATTCACTGTTTCAAAAATATTGACTAAGAATTCAAAAAAAAAATTTATGGAAATTTTGAGAGGACTTGTTTTTTTTGCAATTTTTACATTTTTCGATTAGTGAAAGGTGTTCTCCCAATAACGGTCTTTGCCCTTCCACCGCTTCATAACGTTATTAGCAAGGGCAATTTCGATTGCTTGGAACCGAATTCTACGCTCGTCGATATTTATTTTCATGCTTTGAAATTCATTTCCAAAATTCCAAAAATAATTTTGGAAATTTTAAAAATAATTTCCGGGATTTTGAAAATCATTTTGAAATTTTAAAAAAAATTCAGAAATTTCAAAAATAATTTTCAATTTTTCAAAAATGAAATTTCAATATTTCAAAAATAACTTTCAAAATTTCAAAAAATTATTTTGAAATTTTGAAAATTATTTTGAAGCTGTGGAGATCTGGAAAAGACTTGGAAAGAAATATCGACGGGCAGGTGCGTTGAATTTGGTTTCAAATAATCGAGATGTTCCATGCCAATAACGTTATTGGGCGGTGGGAGAGCAAAAATTAGAAAGGCCGTTATAGTGAGAACACCTTTGACTAATCGGAAAATATAAAAATTGTAAAAAAAACAAGTCCTTTCAAAATTTCCATAAAAAAATTTTTTCTGAATTTTTAGTCAATATTTTCGAAACGGTGAATTTTTGAAACCCGGTATATTCTTTTGGGACACCCTGTACATTGTGGAATGTAACCTTTGCCCCCCCCCCTCTGGCCAGAGCAATTAGGGAGAGTCGGACAAAATGTGAGATACACATTTTGTAGAGAAGCCTATGAAGGATATAGTGAGCTATTTTGCTTGAAATCCGTTGCGCATAGCGGCGCTGACG
>JAQFYE010003169.1:0-15994 GCA_034694305.1 Protaphorura glebata
CCAGTGGAAAAAACCTCTTTAAAGCAACCACCGGGAGTGCAAGTCCGAGGAATCGAACCCCAGCACAGCGAGATAGACCATCATGCTGCAATGGACTTGCTTTATTTGAGTCATTAACTCCATAGCTCACACAAAGATTGAATTATCAGTGAGTGTGGTCAATTCCGAATGCAACTAAACTTAAAATTAGTCCTAATTTATTGAATAATTGAATTTTGTGGCATCGAAACTGCATTCATTTCAAAGGCACTTTAAGAAGCCGGAGACACACAAGGGCTATTCAGTGCATTAGATCCATATAATAAACCGACGTAAAGATTGGGTTACTTTCCATTTCGCACGGAGAAGGTACCACTAGTAGTAGTGACCGATAGCTCGACATAGAGCCAGAGTTTGATGAAAAGGTTGGATCTCAGAGCCATGCAATGTTGAGATTGCCAACCCCGAGGTTCCGCTTAAGATCGTAAAACTACGTACGCAATTGGAGGATTATTATTTTTTGTTTTTAGATTAGAGATTGGGGAATGGAAGAGAGATCCTTTTAAGGGAGTGAAATTGAAGCATTGAATTCGAAGACATATGCGTTCAATTATGATTGCCAATTAGGAGGAGAAAAGGACATGAGAGCTAAGGGGAGTCACACACGCCATCCCACCAAACCCCAACAATCCATGGACTTTCAATCTCTTCTACTACTAACAATGAATCATAATAATAAACACATCTCTTATCCAAGAAATCAATTTGACAGTTCTTTCTTGAACACATCTTGTTTTTCCCGTTTCATTTTCTATGACGTCATTCCGAAACCGCAACTCCCAACTTGGTTGTTGACGATAAGGAAAACCGTAATAAAACCACCAGAGGTCTGCACAGTGCACAGTATGCGGCGATGGTTCCTGCTGCGCAGTTTTACATCTCATTTAAATTTGTACTCGATTTGTGGAACAGAAGCTATAAAAATACTTTAGATACAATTGGGATTCCAACGTAAGACCAGATCAAACATTCGTTCTCGTATTTTTCATAAGTGACTGGCAACTTTCTTTCTATTTGGCCTAAGGAAGGTCCCCATAGAAGAAACTAGATTAGAAAAGCCTCCGAACAGCTTCAAAACCATGATCATACCCCGATACAGTGAGGCATCAAGGACATCCCTAGATTGAATTGTTTTCCATTTGGCTTGGCCCAAGGAAGGTACCACTGTTTGTAGCACGAGATTCAAGTTTGGCAAAATGTTTCTTAAAATGTGGATCAATCGTTCTTTCTTATTTGATGACAGGCCGGTTTGATTGTAGAACTGTAGAAGGATTCCTTTCCATAACAAAAATTGTGTTTTGAAAACAGTTATGTAATTCAGGTTTACTATATAACTCGAAGCTGTCCATATTGACTTAGATAGATAGTTAGATAGATAAAGGCTTTTTTTATTTGGTCAATCTTTTCAGAATAAACTGTTGTAAACAGTTAGATTGATGAAACTAGACCGAATTCACATATGTGATTTAATATCGTTCTGTAAGTTCGAATGGCGTAAGAGACTTGAGAATAAAATAGTACTCCGTTTATACTAAAATTCCCCGGTTTCAGTGTTTTATATGCACGAAAGAACGTATTCTTTAGAACACATTAATTACAGGTAATAAAATAAAATTGGATTTCAACTCAACTATTATTTAAACAGAGACAGACTTTCTTCTGTAAAAAATGGTATCTGAATTGAGATACTTATTTAAATAAAAAAAATTGACTTAATACACCAATCTGATTTTGATAAAAAATATATTTTTAAAGATAACGCGAAAAGTTCTTAAAATGATTTATCCTGTGACACCGCGAAGTGTCTATACTTAAAAGATTTTGCAATTATAATTCTTATTGATCTTGTTTAATTGTACAATATTTGACAATTTGATATTGAAAAAAAATAAAAAAGATAAGATAATTGACAAAAAAAAATGAAAAAAAAATAAATTTGACAGATATTTGATAAAAAAAATAATATTTAGCTTGTAGTTTGATCACACGATCGAGTACTGCACTGTATTTAGTATTTTGAACACGATCAATTGTATTGGTAAGCCCGATTGAATATTGATCAGGCCAGAATAGACGGAGGGTAAAGGCTTACATTACTCTGTCACGACCACCAGAACTAAACTTGAGGTGATGATAATAGAGATATTAATACGAAATCTACCGAGATATAAATTTTTCAAATTTCCACAGACGGTGCACAATGGTTTTGAATTGAAAATGTAATAAATAACCCTTGGAAGTTCCATAAATTCTTTCACATTTAGTGACAAAGGATTATAAAACCAATACGAACACCCTAATTGTTACTTTTTGGCCAATTCTTGAAACTGAACACACAGAAACATTGCGAGGAAATAATTAAAGAAAAAAAATTCAATTCCATTTTGCATAATTACTGGAATTAGATCAAATGCAACCATCCTGTGCTCAGCAAATTAAAATATGAATTGAGAGAGCTGTAGCCATTTGTATGCGGAAACCACATATAGTCGTTTCTTTCGCATAGCATTGGTCAGTCGGTTTCGATTGTATAACAAATCATGTAATGAGTTCTTTAATATTCTAAGATTTTTTCAGATCACGCGCAAATGTATAATTATGTTCCGTTATAAATAGAGATTGGTCACCGGAATTGGTCATGATAGTATTTAAAGTTGCCCTTCATATTTGAGAAAATTGAGAAATTGGTTGCTCGGTTTAGTGCTGAAATTATGCATAAGACGAAGTTTAAACCTCACAATATTTTTCTAAACAAATTTTTGTAAAATATTAGTTCTATCACTTCTAATTTATTCGTGAGTCGCATTAAATAGCGCCCAGGTGTTTCGTCGTCTATACCATAATGTAGTAAAAAATTAATGTCCATATTCATTCATTATCACAACTGAAAACAAAAACTCCATTTGATTGAACTGTGAAAAATGTAATTTTAATTTTACAATGTAGTTCTAATCGTCATGATAAATATTTAATCCAATTTTTGAAGACCTGTATATAATCTTCATGACAACTTTTAAAGTTTTCTTAACAAGTTATAAATGCAATCTTCCTGTTCTAATTCTTTAGTAAGTAGAAATTAGTTCGAAAATATTTATTTTCAATTTGATTGCCAAGTTTGTAAATAAACAAGCTTTTATAATTATGATTTAACAGATGGATGTTTTCTTGGCCCCATAACCAGCAGTAAACATTTATTTCTGCTTCGCTAGAACATCAACATTGACAGAGTAACCTATTTGGAAATGGTCGCAGTTTAGTATGAAGGAATTTAAATTTGACTCTTGCACATATCCTGAAGAATGAAACAGAAACAATTGTTTTCCGAAAGCTTGATGAAAAGATTTTTGATTAAGAATGTCGTCCGAACAATCCATTGAAATCGATAAGAATATAAATCAGTTTAAATTTTAAAAAAACTGGGAAATTTTTTCAATTTTTGTGTTTGAAAACGTGATTTAGTTCGAGTTAGACTTGATTAAAATAAAAGTTTAAATAAATCATGTTCCAATTAAAATCTCTGTGAATTGTTCAATCCAGGTGTAAAATTTTATCGTGAAAAAAAATCATTATTCCAGAGGCCTCGGCCAGTATAACATTTTTTTTGTCTGAGCGCTTGAAGGTTTCTGACTTATTCTCTGAAGACAGTCGGTAAGACGATGTTCCGAAATTTTAATATGACCTTTGGCCAAATTCAATACAAATATCCCTTTCAGCAATACTTTTTACGGCACCCGTCCTAAAGGGAAGTTAATAATATGTCAGATACTAAATTATTGGACAATGTCAAAGCATTTTTGACGAATAATTGTAATATGGATTTCATGTATTTATTTTAATTTGAGTGAAATGTGTAAAAAATAATAATTGATTTATTTATATGTTGTAACCGGGGGGAGAGCAGCAGTATGTTCTTTGATTTTGAATTAATGAATTGTTGATCTGGCTAGACATCTGAATAAAACTGAACTTGAAACTTGAAACTTAAAAATGCGTGCAATAATTTCGGAATCAAACTACATTTTGTCACTTCTTCCTGAATTATATTCCAGTCTCAGGCTGATTAATAGGCGTCGATTTTTTAAGTTTACATATATTTTGCATGTATAAATACTTCCATTGTGGACATTTCTGTGTCGATTTTCGATACAATTCGAGTGCATAAAGATGTGTTTACCTTAAACTGGTTTGTCCAAAGGCACGCCAAGCAATACCTGGTGTGCAGCAGATTATTCAAAATCCCACCTGCCGCTCTTTCTTCACCCAATCAGTTTATTTCCCGCCACTCCACTCTCAATTCACGCCAAAACTTTAGAACACGCAACTAAACAATAATTTCTAGTTCACTATTACAATTCTAATTCAAAATTTCAAGTTATTCAAAAATCCACAAAAAAAATTTCATTCAAAATGCTAGTAGTTTACAGTTCCGGACACAAAAACTTCTAAGTCGTCAAACTTCACTCATGCACTTATTATCCATAAAGATCCAAAAAAAAAATATCCACTAATTAATTTTTTGATTTTTCCGTTGATTTGGTAGAAAGGGTTGAGTTGTGGACAGAGTTGTGGTCGTTGCCGGTGTGGTTGAATTATTGCAAAGATTCTTGTAGTTACGTTCCGGCTCATACATTTTCTTGAGTCAAAGGGGAATTGTCCTAAGGCATAATTCATGCATTGCACTCCCGTCCCGGCCAACACTGGATCTCTTTTTGCAAACATTCGTATTGCAATTGTAATTGTAATATTCTAAAGTCATGTACACATCATGTACATATATTCAGTCGTATTAACTATTACCATGTTTGTTTGAATTCGAATGTATGCATTGCATTTTGCTTTCCGAAGCACATAGTTCAAAGTATGGTCATAGTCATGAGTTTCTTGGACTTTATTTTTCAAAGAAAGACCTTTAGGCGAACATTAGTCCACACCACGTACGGTAATTACAGTTACAGTGTCATGTCAATCAATTTTTTAAGGTTTTTATTTGGGTTTTCGAACTCAATTCAGCAATTTCGTGTGTCTGTAATGCAGTCTAATGGCTATCCAAATTACAAAATAGCAAGAATTTGCGGTTTTAAGACTTTCTAAACGTACTTTTGCAATGGAGATATTGCATAAATTTCAAATTTCATTACTGGTGGAATATTTTTTAGATTTTCTTAATAATATATTCATACATGGGTTGATAATATTTATGGGTTGTCTTACACTTTGGACATTCCATAAATCTAACACAGCAAATCACCCCAAAGGTTTTCTGATTGCGCAGAAATGCCAAGAAATATTCGTTAGTCGATAGTTGGAGAGCAGTTACCGTGTCAGCCGTAGTCGACCTGTAGAACTATCGCCTAACGTAGTATGAAGTAACGTAGTATTTACAACTTTTTTGTAGCCTAGAAAATCTTAAAACTCGAATGTTAGAAATTTAGAATATCCGTATGATGATGACTACATGCAGTGTACAAATATTCGTGCATGGACAACCTGAACGCTTAAGATTTTGAAAATCACGATTCAATCGACATATCGGATTTATTTTCGAATTAAATTAGTAAATATTGGAAACATAATTGACGCTCAGCCATTTCGCTCAAAATCGACAAACGCATAAAGTTCTATGTTGTGCTTTTTACAGACGACTTTGATTTTTGATGATACCTCGTTGAAATATGTACATGAAACTCCCAGCCTGTCTCCGAAATCTGCATTGTCAGACATTTGAGATGGATAGTTAGATAACTTTGTTTCTTATGAATCGTAACCATTTTAGTACGTACTAAAATTAGCACGTCTGATATACGTTGTGACTTTTGTCCTGTCTTAAGTCGTCTAAGTTGATGCTAATAAAGGAGACCGAATTGTGTGGTTTTATTAAAAAAGCCATGTAAGGTATTATGACCGGAGTGAAGAGACCTCACCCCAAATCATCACTTCGCCCGCCCCCAATGCCCAAGCATGACCTCTCTTAACTTTTAACAACACATGGATCAATGTCAACGTTAGTATGGAAAGTGTGGACAAGAATTCCAGAGATCTGGTCTATTCTTACGTATTTACATGTAAAAAGAGACGTGGACTGGGTTATACAAGAATTACTTAAGTAAATGTACTCCCGTGAACTAAACCTACACAAAAACTACAACTTCATCCAGCTGCTGCTGCAGCTACTTTAGTTCTTCAAGGATAACTTCTAACCGATCGGCGATCTTTTTATGTCAGTCGTGAGACATAACCATATTTTGACAGTCTTGGTCGTTAAAATAACCACCTCAACCTCAACTTCTCATTTTTCACTCCCTCAAATCCTTTCGAAATGGATTGAACGTCTGGATTCTCAAATTCCAGAGTAGACGTTATATTCGTTCTTGCTCTTGGATTATTTTGTATGCTCTACGCGATGGCATAATGGAGTTAATTCCATTAAATTAAAACGTATTGCTTAGACGAGTAATTCAAAATATTATACTAAACGGATATCTTATTAAACGCACTATTTAATAATCTACTGATTTCAACAATTTTTCATAAAAAAGACGTATCGATTATTTTGGGCCGAGTGAATTGAGAACGGGGATGCCTGCTTTAACGTTTTCAAATTTTAGTATGAAAAAACACTTATAGAACGGGCTACGGCAGCGCAAGAAAATAGTACCGTTGTAAGTATAACGAATACTGCCTATCCGCGGATATTTAATATTTTATTCTCATCTCGTGATATCTGATCTTGTCAAAAATCCGCGGACGATGGACTCAAGTGATAATGAAGTTCTTAATTCATTGCGCTTGCAATCAATACCATATTTGTCAGAGTGACTCATAATGATAACAGGTTTTGGAGATAATCTCTATACTCAAATGTAAAATGCGTCGGCAAGAGGTCAGACAAGGTCAATTATCTAAATTAACACACTTTCAACAAATATTTAATGTATATCTGACATGCCCGGTCGTACCAACCAAGTGGTCGTCTAGCAAGAATGGCAGCCCAGGTCGCCCCGACAGGTGCCATAATAGTTTAAATGATTACATTTGTTGTGCAATGTTCATGGGAAGGTATGCGGAAAATCTTTCAAAAATTTCTGGCCATGAGATTTTATTTGTGGCGGGGACCAAGATTATTTAACTTTCCTCATAAGGTTGGTCGATACCCTCTGTTAGCAACAACAAACTTGTTGATTTCTACATTTTTGGGTCACCACGATCTCGCCTGGGTTAAATTAACCCAGGCGAGATCGTGGTGACCCAAAAATGCAAAATAACAAAAAACAAATTCGTTAACAACGACTATCGACCAACCTTATGAGGAAAATTAATCAAATAATCTTGGCGGGGACATTATCATATTTGTCATAAGGATGATTGGTTATGGTTTAAGACTGATCTAAATTTTATATGAGAATATGATGCTGGATTTAACCCTTGGCTTCCTTAAATGATTTTCACTGTGTGGAAATGACGAGAGATTGAGAGGAGGATAAGGGTTGGACAGGAATGGAGATTTCGTCACCTTCCACCTTTTATTGCAAGGCAGACCTCCACACTCTACTTTTTTTAAAAAAAATTTCTTCTTGAACCCGATGAATGTGCAACGAGTCCGGATCAGCAGGGGGTCCACAAATACACCATTTCAGACCCAAATATGGGGATAATAAAATTGAATTAAACATTTTTTCTTCAGGTTTTCCTTCCTCTGATTTTCTTCGCCTTCCTTCATCCTTCCTCCTCCTCCTGTCATGTTCTTCCTAATTAAATACAAGGCTTAAGATAAACTTTGAGAGTGCATTATTGTAAAAATGAAATCCATTCTTCACATCCACATCTCATCTCATCTTTTCCTCAACCTCACCTGGGCACCACCAAAATCTTCCAAATGCTTTATCGTATACCCCGGTGAGATTTTACGTCAAATAGCACCTGGTCACAAAAATATGATTATCATAATTATAACTGTGCTCTGCGTGGTTGAGCAAGAGCTGGAATCACATTATTCAACGTAATGACAAGGTGAGACCCCCACATGTTAATTTCTTTTTTAAATAGAAATATAGCCAGTCTACATATCCTCGCGTGTCGCTATGTTGAGAGTTCGAACTTTCGGGTAGACAATATATTGGTACTTCAATGGTACTTCCTTTAAAGTTGTTTGATAGAGAATAGCATTTTGATTTTATCAAAATTTTTGGGCTAAATTGTTTTAGACAAATGTTTCTACCTGGGTTTTTTTTTTTTCTGGGGACTCTACAAAATGGAAGCAACTCAATCCCGACGGAAGAACTACGTTGGTTTTGCCTGAAAAGTTTTACCTATTCGTACGCAGAAAATGTGCGAAAGGAAGAGTTTTTTCTCTTAAAAATTTAGCATGGGAAAACGCAGATGGTTTCAGACAAAAGATGCCTCAACCGCAAGAAAAAATAATTAAAATGCCGAGAATATTTTTTGTGAGTAAAGCGTCCGAAAAGTTCCAATGCTACTCAGGTCAACCACACTCTCATTATTTTAAGTTAAAAAAATTGTTGATGGGCTAACGAGACACCTGTTTCTGTATTTAGGATCCGCGCTCACCTTCTACTGTCCTTTTGACCTAATAACGACTGATTCTGTACTCACTTTTATTTTTCTAATAATAAAAAAATCATTAAAGAATTTCTGATGCAATTATATGTATAGTTTGAGATTCCTGGGTATTATTGCATGGCAAAAGTACGTTCAAATGGAAATATTGAAGGTGTAATAAGCCATTAGGACAATTCTTGCTCGGACTTTATGTACTGTATAAGGCAGAATGGACAGGTGTGAGAGTCCACGTTGGTTCACATGGACTCATATTATTTTATTCATAAAGAAATTAACTCGTAACTTTGATATTTAGAATTTCCTTGGGAGGAGTGGGTTCGCCTCTTCTTTCCTTTCTCATTCTGTCATGCGACCGGTTCAATGATTTCCGCATCTAAATTTTCTACCCAATCAATATTATTTCATCATTTTATCCTCACTTGTTCTCTTCTTCGGGCGAAGTGGAAAAGAGCACCTCTGCTAATTTGAGATTCGGAGCGAAGAGTATAATCCGATTAGTGAGCAAAAATATATGCAATGTACAGGGTGGTCCATACCCAGTTAACCGTAAATCTTCTAAAATCCACGCTATAGGATTTCCAAATAAAATGAGATATGCACTTTTTATAACATTAAGCTCGGGATATTCAGAATTTTGATTCGTTTTTATGAGATTTTGAATTTGGGCTTGAAGTAGACTGTTCTCAGAAATGACAACGTTCTTGATCGCTCTCCAAGATTGACCTTTGAATTATGACCCACCACGTAAAGACCAATGGAGAAACGCCAGTCACCATTTCAATCTACCTTGTTCTTCTTGACTAGCATATTACATCGGAAAATTTGAACCTAAGGAAAGAAAAGCAGTACGGACGGACGGACGACTACAATCATGGACGTAAAATTGTAGTCGTGTCGACTAATGAGTTTTCTCTTGGAAGGAAGCCTTTTCCATGTTTTATTTTGATTAGGACAGAATCCAACGTTTCCTAATCTTACCTGTCTTCACTCTTCCCGTCCTCCATCAATTTCTAGATTCAAAAATCTGTAAACTTGGTCAGTCAGCTAGAATTCTTGTACGCTAATGATAATGCATAAACAATCGTGTGCTCATCTAAACTGGCACTGATTTTGGCTGCATCGCTAAACATGAAATTGAAAATTGTCTCTCCAAAATGATAAAATTGGATGTCAACTGAAATGATTTGGGCGGAACTCGATCATCCTTTCCCGAAATTGATTAAGAACATTAGGACAAGGGTACAAATTTGGCACTGTCATTCATGAGCTAATGCTAGAACACATTAGCTGCATGTATACTGCTGTCTTACCGTTCTGGCAGAAATCACGGAATAAATTTTATAGAAAGTTCGCACGATAGAAAATAATTCGGCTAATCTTTGTTTGTTTCTTTTGGAAGGCGTTGAGAGTTGACATTTTGGTCAATGGGTCGTTAGGGCGAGACCCGGACACGGAAGTCGTCAATCTTTTTTTAAAAAAAATCAGGGGATGCTATGAATTTTCGAAATGATGTCGTCATTGAATTTGAGGCATAGGTAGATATTACGTGGGTATTTTTTTTCACATGTAGATGTTGTACTAGCCAACATTAATTAGAAGGAAATGAATTTTGAAATAGATCCAGGGAGTTCGAAGAGTAGTAGGACGTGATTGAAGGTTGGGAATATATTGAGTACATATGCAGACTGTAGAGAGACATTCGGATGATGTCCGAAGAGGTGGGCATGATTGAAGTGAAGTGAATTTCTCGGACATGTAGACCACCCGGGAATACTAGTCGTAGGACATCCACCCTTCTCCATGTTTAACCAACCGGTTGATGTTCTCGATACTAGAAACGTGTCTCATGAGGACGATAAAAGGTCCATTCCATCCTCAATTGTTTATTTTTATTGTCCGATGTTTAGTTTATTAAAGGACACGGAAAATAACACTGACTTTCTCTCCTCTTTCCTCTCTCCTGAAATTCTGTCTTAGATAATCAGAGGCGGTTCCAGGGATCAAGGCCCACTCCAAATGTCATCAATTAAATTATTTATTAGAATCTCGGACTTGTATTCATTCCTTAGAGCTTACTGTCACAGATTTTATCCAATTTCTTCCGGGAAATGCAGCGGAAATTCCCTTCTTCATTTCAAATTTGACACCCTTTTTCTTTAATCACACATTTGTGGTCTTACGAAAAAAAAAACCGCGCTTCGAATAGTTACAGATTTGACATACCGTCGATAAATCGAACCGATTCTGTATGCCATCTAGAAATGTCGAATCTCTCTCATGTTAGGAGTATCGGCTATTTTATAACGCACTATCGTTAAAGCGAATTGCGCCCCATTCCCCTTAGAATATCGATGTTGAGAGAAAACCTCTCTATAACGTACCGCTGACACAACTACTTTCGTCGGAGGGTACAAATTCGAAATAACCAAAATATGTAGTGTTCGATCTGTTACATGAATATCGGTTTCAGTAAGGACAGCAGTTTCGATATAATATACGTGTTTTCCGGTTCATTTTAGTACGTTAAAAGGACGCACTGCTTTCACAAAAATTCTCGTTAATTTCTATGTCTGCCTATTGTCCAAGAATGCACGGAAATCCCCTAACGGTTAAGGTATTTGTCATAGTCATTTGAAAGGCGATGTTAGTAGCATTCCTCTGCCCGTCCATGATGAAACTCAACTTGTTGCCCAGTCAGAAAAATCTTAGAACCGGGACTGTTGGCAGACTTGGTAAAATATACTGTCGTAGAACTTATTGATGTGCAATTGCAGTGTTTGACTTTCGGCTCATGTCAGTGCAGACAAGCATTTGATTCTTTCTTCCACTCTGATGGGTAGACCTGCAATGCCATGGCCATTGTGATTCGGAATTCGGATGTCACTTAGAAAATCGAAAATCCACTTTCTGAACTGAATCTTTCTTTTTCTACTAAAACGGACAAAGTGTTCGTCCCGGAGTGAAGAGAATCACTGACGCACTTAAACTTATATCTCTTGAATGCATTATTGGTAATACGATAAACCTGTAATGAAGGCTCTGGTAAACTGGTAATTGACTGCAGTAATTAGAAATTTTCGATTGCATTAAGAAACACGTTAAAAATGAAACAGTCATTACTAGCTCTACAATAGTTTTTAAATTAGTTGCGCCAGTGGTTAATGACATTTTACCATTTAACTCTACCATAAGAGTTACAAATTATTGGATGGCACGTGTCATCACACTCCGGAATCGTTATTTGCAGGTTGATATTACCACCTCGCTATATAGTATATTGTGATACAAAGATTCCTTTTTAGAGGGAAACGACACACACACAATTGTACATAATACTTCCAGAACATTGAGTTCGTCGCAATGGGTTTGGGAAATAATTTTGAACGAATGAAACACAGAAACCACAGCAAAAGTCCGTTTGTGGAACCAAAGAAAATTTTATTGCAAGTATAGTGTACACATGTTAAGTAAGAACCAACGTTCTATCACTCTTCTCGCTATATAATTCACAAATCATTAGGCAGTTTAATTAATTCCCTTATAGTAGAAGCACAATATTTTTTTTCAACACAAATGTAAATTGAATTTATTCTGTCATCGTCTTCTAATACAAAGATTGCCCAGAGGACACAGGATACAAATTATAATTTGCTAAACTAATGTTATTATTTTTAATGCAATACCCAGAGTACTAGATAGAAATTATAGTTCATGACTTTTAAACTTTCCGTCTTGTAGATTAATCTAGGTCTTGACAGAGGAATGTGAGATATACATTTCTTGTGAATCTGTGGTAGGATTTTAAAAGCCCATCTACAGCAGCTAATGGGTCACTTCGGGCCTGTCTGAGTTGACTGCATTTTTGATATATTGCAGCCCTTGACAAGCTGATCAACTTTCAGTGGCCAAACGGTGAGACTTTTGGGGTTACAGCCTCCACAAAAGTTGGTCAGACGGACAAGGCCTACGACATTTCAAGAATCCAGCCAAATCCAGTATCTCAATTAACTCATCAGCTGCAGACGGTGTCTTTTTAGTGTGAGCACATAAAACAAGATCTTTTCAACTTCTCTTGAATTATTTTTGGTCTGCTTCAGAACTTCTACTACGATTTGCATGATATCAACATCAAATGACTCAGACAAGAAATATAGATCTCATTTTATTCATGGGAACACCTAGATTGGCCTGAAAATGGTTAAATGGCTACGAACAACCTTGAATATTAATTAAATTATGTAGGTACTTATTTTACGCGTGCCCTCTGCCGTCACTACAGCGAAACAGAATGTAAGATTAATCTTGGGTCAGTCGACCATCACGTGTATTTGAAATATAGCATTGCTCAGTCCAGTCCAGTCCAGTCCTTCTGGACACGTGGTAAAACCTGTATAGAACGCCCAATTCGCTCAATCCTCGTCACTCCTTATGATCCCAAGTCTCCTGGCCATATTTTTAGTTTTCAATGTCAAGTCTTCTTGGACCAAATTGAAGCTCATGGCAATGATGGCCAAACCAAGGACCAAATACAGGCAACAAAAGACGAGGCGAACAGACGTCCAAATAGAGGTCAAACCCTCAAACTCGAGCGACCGGCCAGGGATTAAATCTCCAAGACCGATCGTGGACAGAGTAATGAAGCAGAAATAAGCAGAGTCATAAAATCCCCAATCTTCCAAATAACTAAAGGCTCCAGCTCCAGACAAAATGTAAATGACGACAATGGAGAGGACAAGGGTGGTTGGGACACGTTCACCTCTCTCATTCGTTCCTCCTCCAGAAGTTCCAGAGTCAATTGAAAACCTTTCAATGTCAACAAGGTCAGGGCAAGTTTCCTCTCGAGGAATGAGAGGGATTTTAGAAGGGGTCCCATAAACGGACGGGCAACTCTCAATCAAGGACACGGTTTTTTTCACTGACCCTGTCACACTTGGTTTCCTTAGAATACCACCACCGGTAGGGACGGAGCTCAGGGTTGTGTCATAAAATGGGTATGGGCATGGAGGGTAAGGGTAACAGTCTAGGGCGGAGTGTACGGCTTCCTCATCTTCTTCAAGGGCAGATCGATGACCTCCAAGCATTGTGGCATGAAGGTCAATCACACTCTCCACTTCGCTATGTTCTGGTGAATCCTCTTCCTCGAGGGGTGGAAACATCACACTTCCCTCTGGTGGATGAAAGAGTTGATCATTTGGACCATGATTTTGTAATTGTTCCAAAACTCGACGACTTCTCTCATCCATTCCTTGACTTACATTATATTCGGCGCACTCCAAAAGCACTTGTTTGGCTCCGGCCGTCAATCCTTGAATTGTACTACTCTCACTCCCTCTCTGTGATTTTCTTCTCACTTTATGACTTGGTTCGAGTAAACGTGTCTCACATTTTCTTTCATTCAAACTGTACTGGACTTGAGTGGCGGAGGCTTGCTCTGTCCCTGGCACGGACTTTTGACCTTTTAAACTCCCTTGACGGCTAAAACTACTCGTTTGGACGGTCGGATTACTGGATGACTTGTTATTGTTTTTCTTAGTATTGGATTTATTTTGAGTATTAGAGGAGGAACAACATGGACCATGGGCATAAGCAAACTTAAATGTGTTTGCCATTAGGTTCCCAATGTTGGACACCCACATGAGCATTAAGGGAACGCCGATGAGGGCGTAGAACATTGTCAGAATCTTCCCAGCCATCGTCTGTGGTGCAGTGTTTCCATATCCTGTTCAAATAACACAAACAAAAGAACACATTCGTCAGAATCACGGTTTACGGTCGATAGTCATCATGAAACCGAGTTATTAGGCAGGTAAAATTCAGCAATAGTTGTCAGTCAAACCTTGACATAGATAACTTCGGTGCAAAAAGCGATATTTCGGACAAAATTGAGCAAAAATTATTTGGAGGTGCGGGGCATCGTCCCCGTACCTCTCACATGCTAAGCGAGCGCTCTACCATCTGAGCTACACCCCCATTGTTAGAATTCATTGTTAAAAATATTTATCTCCTTGTAATAAACCGGCTGTTGACCCAGATCTAATTGTTGAAATATAACTGCTACCAGACATTTCTTGTACCTGTGAATATAGCTAAACATTAGGCAAATGAAATAAAATCATGTTATTGTTAGCAATGCATTTTGGTTTCCGCAACCCTTTAATGCATTCACTTCTGCCCTACCCAGAACTTTCAAACCGGTCAGTTTCAACAATTAGATCTGGGTCAGGAACTAGTTCATTCCGAGAAGATCACCAATTTCAGCAATACATTCTATCAATGGGGGTGTAGCTCAGATGGTAGAGCGCTCGCTTAGCATGCGAGAGGTACGGGGACGATGCCCCGCACCTCCAAACCTCCAAAGATATTTTGTTACTTTTATCCCACGGTGTCAGTTATTTCTGGTTCTTAATTTTTTTTATTAAAAAAATGTATGTATTGTACAGGGCAATGAATATTCAGCTCGCAAAATGCAGATGTTTATAACGTACTTCCGCATATTAACCACTTGACCCGACTTCCAATTGCTTATCACTTTGAATAAAATTTACACAATTCGTATATTGTTCCAACGTATTTATCGTATTAGGACTTCTGTGTGAACTGATACCTTAGCAGTTCATTAAAGAGCGGGTATGGTGTCATCCGTGTAAAAATCTAGTCTCCCTTTTCTGTTCTAAAATATTTGTGTATGGGAATAAGTACTGAAATAGTACGACCTCATAGGTGAGATGAAATGAATGGATGGAAGTATAAAAATAACCTGGAGACGTGTTTCCAATTCACCTAGGAATGAATAGAAGTAGGAAGATGTCCACAAAATAATAATCAAGAGACTGATAGTAGAAGTGTGAGTAAAAGTGTGTGTTTAGTCTCAACTCCAATGCAAGTCATGCTTTTGATGTAATTAGGAACCTCTTTCACTCTCACTCTATCCATAACACACCAAAGAAAGCAATAAGGCTTTCCCTTCAATCCATCCACCAAAAAAAGTTAATAAAAGGAATGAATTGAAATGAGATTTACTCAATTCACGGAAACGGAGAAACCGAGTCTTGGATCTCATCTCTCACGTACTTTCACTTCACTCAACAACTCCAACGGTCAACAGTTACATTTTAACACCAAATACTTCCATTTCGCTTTCACTTTATTAAGTGCCGAAATATTGACATGTACCATGTTGACTCGAGGGAACCAACCCTCAGCACAACAATTAAACAGCTGCAACTTGCTACTATAAACAAAATTTTGAATTTTATACAGGGTGTTTATTATCTCTCAGACTACTTTGAAACTTTTTTTTTAAATTTTAATATTTTAAGATTTCAAAATTTATTTATTTTGTGAAATTTTGAACTTGACTTTTTTTTTCGAATTTAAA
>JAQFYE010003170.1:0-15994 GCA_034694305.1 Protaphorura glebata
AAGTTCTAACAAGCTGGTTATGAAAGAAATTCCTTTGTAATACTTGGAACTAACACCCAAGCACTATGGGTTCTATTCTTGATACTGCTGTGAACTTACCGTAAATATTCTTCCTTTTTTGAAGAAACTCAAATGTGATGACTCATTCGGAAAGTGTTGGTTTTCTTATTTTTATTTCTTCCAAATGCTAAATTGAAATGAAATTAAATCTAATCAGAATTCAGAATCCGAAAGATTAAAGTGATTTCTCGTTGATTATTAAATACATATAACTGATATTTGAGTAAATATTAGTTTTCACAAGCAGGCTAAACAAATTAGTCGAATTCTGCAGTCAGGAGATCCCGTAAATCCAAACAAACAGAAATAACAACCTTTTGAACGTCTGGTCGCAAAGCCAGGTTTAGCAACCAGGGTTATTTTTGGATTATTTTCATATAGACATTTTGAAATTTAACATTGTCGGGTGGACGGATACCCGCCATGTTGGCGGCAGCCATTGATAGGTAATGTTGATGTCCTATAGACATTGCATTTTTTGAGTTTGTTTTTGCATTTTTTTGTCTGTTCCTCCTTACGGGACCTCGGATTTCCTGACGCGATCTTTGATCGATTTATTTAGTTTTCTTGAGTTTTCAATTATTATTTGAGAAAATCCTTCTGACACAAGGATACATGTTTTCTGAAAAAAAGAGTTCTGTAGTCTGTAGCAGTACAATAATATATAAATTATGCAATATGATATGCTGAATGACATGCATCTCCAAGAGCTTTATTTTTGTACGAATGGCCCGAGTTCTGACTTCCGCCGAGACAATGTCGTGTCATACTTACAAGGGAACCTTTCCAGGTGATCATCGAATTTCGACCTGAAAATTTTTCTGCAAGTTCATTCCATTATACTAACAACGTGTGTGAAATATCTCGGCCCGGTTTCGTCGCAAAATGCTTTGGCTGACCTCCGGGCAAAACCGGCCCGAGATATTTGACACACTGTTTTAGCATAAGGGAATGAAATTGCAGAAGAATTTTCAGGTCGGAATTCGCTGATCACTTGGAAAGGTTCCCTTGTTAGTACTTTCACTACTGCAACTGCTTGATTAACAATATCTTCGATGGTTTTTTTGTAGAAAGTAAAAATGACGGGACGGGGCAGGTGTCCCGATGACGTGGTGGATTAAATCTGTTGAGAGGTTATATGTATTTGGCAGCGTCACAACAACATTGGAAAAGAACCATTATTAGTGAATTTATTGACCTGATTTACTCCTAATGTTCGCACGCATATCATTACTACAAATGATTTTGTTAAAATAAACCCTGGTTACAACCTGTTGGCTGTTGCCACTGCGAAACAAGAAATAAGTATGTTATAAACAGAATGCGTAATCATCAGTATGAATGTGACTTCAATGCATTTGGATTTCTTTGATTCTCGTTTAGAACGAGGCCCTATTTAGACTTTCACCGTGCCGATGCCGTGCCGCGGAAATTAGCGTTGTCCTTATGGAACAAACAATTGCAAACAATGAAAGTTTTTCCGGTTAGCTACCACTACAACCCATGTTAATTTCGACGGCACGGCATCGGCACGGGCACGGTATAAGTCTAAATAGAGCGTTAGTTTGAACGTTTTACTGTATTGTAGATTTTCAAACTGCATGGACGTTCGTTAGAACTGACTGAACTCGAAAACGCTGAATTCAATATGAGAGTCATTCCCAACACTCGAATTTTTAGTTCCCATTTGTTAGTATCTGAGTCGGTAGTCTTTTAGACATTTATAGACGCGGATAGTAACCCTTTCACGTCTTACCTTCCCATTCCAGGTCTCCTAAGAACGGCTGAACGGCGATCTGTAATGTTATGCTCCAGTCTAGTCTAGTCCTTTAGATAATGTGTGATTCTATCATGTACTTAAACATTCTTTACAGGTTTCTGAACGGAGTCAGAGTCCTTGTGAGATGAAGCAGTTAGGGAAGATGTGTCAGGATTTTATTCATCAAAAGATGAGAGCTCATCTTCCTAAGGAGTATGGGGCTCTCTCACTAGACACTCTAACCAATGCAGCATTATCTCTGGTACGGTCTCAGTCCGCTGCTAGAGTCAAACTGTGAGTTTCACATTTCTTCTTTCACTATCTCGATTCCTTCAAAAGAACAGAGCACGGGACAGGACAGGACAAAAACTTACTTTACTACATTGTATTTACTTTACATTGAACGAATGACTATCTCACCGTCTTTCAATTTCAATGTCCTCACCACTCTCTCGCATGTATATGACAATTTTCACAGGCTTTCAAGAGCCTAGCCAGTCAGGTATTCATGGATGTCATTCTCTGCAGACACACTTTACTTGTACAGTTGTACATGACTTACAACGTGGGTGTATTCATTATAAGGGTACATGAATTGAAAATAAAATCTAAGAAAAATTATATATATAGGTATTACGTTTTACCAATATTTCTCATATTTACATTGAGATTGGAGTGTGAAAGTTTAAGGTAAATAAAGTTATGGAAGTGTCGATATGTGCATTTTTTAAACAGACTACACCTAGATGTTCTGTTAGTAGTAACTGAGATGAACCGGACCCAACATAAAAACATAATGGTTTGGTTTTATTTCTTTGGCTGATTGACTTTGATGGTTTGACAGTTTGGTTGTTGGGTCCTTTTGGTGTTAGATTAGTTAGGATGAGATTCCACGTTTGCTGGTTTACCTACTCAAAATGAGGACGGACTGTCTAAGACAAGTTGACTGGACTATTTTTAAAAGTGTCTCCTTCTCCCCCTCTTTCTTTATACTCTTTTCTTTATGTTTCTTATGGACTTTTATCCAGGGAGAATGGGTCATTTGGGATCGTCGTCCAACACACTCAACTTCTGTCGTCTACACGGACTCGTCTCGGTAAGTTTATAATTAATGGGTAAAACAAAGCCGGTTGTTCCAGCAGTCGGAGCGGAAAATAATTCTATGTCGGTATAAAACCAGTCATGGTCAGGGTATTTGTACTATGCGTGGTCGTCCTAGTGGAAATTGGATGTCTGAAATAAATTATACCTATTTCTGATTCAGATTCATTCAGGTCCATTTCCAATCTAAGATTTAATGATCTGATTGTATCCCATATCTCAGGGACCATCCAGAAATTACGTTAGCCTCATCTGTCGATTTTACAACACAACCAACTTCCTACCTCCGCCTAAAACAGCTTACTTTAAACATTGTGAGCGTGGGTATCTCTAGAACTCCCTTCACCTATCCGTCCCTTACTCCGCTAACGCACATTACGTCTTGGGAAAATTTCCAGTTAACATTCAGTTCATCAGCTCACTAGAAGTGAATAAATTGCCGATTGAATATTGTTTATATGTATGTCATAAGTGAGTCTGCGTACCTTGCCTCTTTCTGAGTGTCACTGGCAGTAATGGTTGACAACATTTGTTGTTTAGCAGTTAAAAACAAAAATCGTTAAATACTGATGTAATGTCACATTAAAGTCTCACGAGAAGATAGAAAATCACATTTCCCCATTAATTTGCGTGATAACCGCTGAGCGTGACTTCAGTTGCCTTTGTCTGTTTTGCACTTCTTACCTCTTATAGTCCATTAAAGTGTCTTGAACAGTTTTTATCTAACTTGGTGGTCGAATTGAATGAAAAAATACAACTGGATTCGGAAACCCATGAGAGGCAAGCGCCTGACGGTTATATTTATGTCGAGGTAATGTGGTGTGTTAGTTTACGTTTTCTGATTTAGTTCTGAATGTAAAATACAAATACAACAGCTTATCGACGTATTTTTTTATTTCGATAAATATCCGTAATAAAAGAAATCGACTAACTAGACTGCACATTATATTCCTTTCCGGATTATTTTCGAACTCGATTTTGCTGAATTGGCAGCGTGAGTACGCTTTCTATGTTTGTGCATTTTGCCCTACCTCGTCACCAATGCGATGAGCTGTAGATTTCTCCAGTAAACTGTTCAGGGTATAATTTTTCTGACTCTGGAATTAAAATCTTGACATTGTTTCCGCAATATTCGTCCATCTCGACTTACTAAACCAAATAATAATTCCTTTCGAGATATTTTTATGAATTGGTGATGATTTACTTGCTTGCTTGTTTGCTTGGGAGTGAGGAGAACGACTCCAACAAGGCATGATTGAACTTAAGTTGTCTCTCTATGACGCCGATATTCAACTCTGAACGGACTTGATTGTTGATAGTTTGAGAATGGTTGCAACTTGATGAGCGAACTTTTTTAGTGACCTTGATTTGGTTTTATTTATCGAACTTAATTTAGTGAGTATGCACCTTCAATCCCTTTCTCTTTGTCCGCTTTCACCATTGTGATCTTAACCTTAAAGCATTGCATATTGCATTGTGTGGATGATTGTCATAACGGTCTGCTCGGCCTCAAATTATCTATCCTTAATGGATTTGATTTTTCATGTTGATATCCGGTGCAACAGGTCGTTGTTGGTTTATTCTGTTTACTTACTATATCTAATGTTATAGCATCTGGAAGCAATAAAAAATCATCCTCATTATGCATCCTCATTGCAATAGATTTGAGTGCTTTTGTCTGACTGTGTCTGTGTCCAAATAGTTCCTTATGTCTGGCCAAGCTTGGCCGGTATGGTTTAGGATATTGGATTGGACTTCGTCAGCATCTGAGAGTCTTGACAAGAATGTGATGCTTATTCGATCAGACAAGGAACATGATAAGCAAAAAATGAAAACGTTCAGTCAAGTCTCAGAACTAACTCGTTCGTTCATAAGTTCTCTCTTATCCCTTTTGCCTTCGCTTCTTGTTATATTATATTACGTAATAATGTACTGCACACTCACATGGAAATTGGAGGAGCATGGCTTTGGCTTGGCAGGAGTCTGGCTTTCGTACTGCCTTAATAATTCTCGAGGTTCTGTGGACTAGGTTAGGTTTGTTAGTTTCCAGCGCTAGGTACAAGTGTTATTTAGGCATCTCTACATGCTTTTGACAAGGAAAGTTTCCCAACTCGAATATTGTCTTGACGTAGCGTATAGAGGTGGGAAAGGGCCGGGCCGGCCCGGCCATAGAAAAGGGCCGGGCCGAAAAGCGGGCACAACTGTCAAGGGCCGGGCCGAAAAGCGGGCATAACTGTCAAGGGCCGGGCCGAAAAGCGGGCATAACTGTCAAGGGCCGGGCCGGGCCGACGAATTTTCCCGATACAAGGGCTGGGCCGGGCCAAGACGGTAATGATAATATTTAGGGCCGGGCCGGGCGGCCCTAAAATATTTTCACGATAAAAATGCCAGGGCATTTTGGCGAAAAAATCAGAATTTCCCTTCCAAATGCCTTGGCAGCGAAAAATCGACTTTCTTCAAACCGGTCCAACAAAATTTTAAAATTTGCAAAAAATTATTGCAAAAAAGGTGGCATCGACGGATTTTCTGAAAAAAATTAATTTGGGCATGTTTTTGTAGCAGAAAGCCTAATTTTTGGGGTCTTTTCATGCCGTTTTACGCTCTCACGCTCGTCAGCGCCGCTACGCCCAACGGATTTTCAATCGAAATAGCTCCCTAGATCCGCAATAAGATTCTCTACGAAATGCATATCTCACTTTTTGTCCGGCTCCCCCAGATTGAGCTGCAGGGGGTTGGCAAAGGTTACGTGCCACCCTGTATTTTGCAGAGAATCTTATGAAGGATCTAGGGAGCAGACTTGGGTCAATTACCTTAAAAATGTAATTAATTACAAATTACACCCTCATTTCTGACTTAATTAATTATAATTACAAATATATTGAGAAATTTCGAAAGTAATTTACTACAATTACAATTACGTGGATAAAAATGGAAAAGTAATTAATTTCAATTACAATTACAAATTACAATTCAAATTACTTTCTCTAAATGATGATTTTATGTGTGCTAACATCATAGTTACATCTTTATTTGATGGTCAAAATTTTAAGTAATTGTAAAAGTAATCGAGAAAAATGTAAATTCAGTTACAAATTACAATTACACAATTTCTAAAGTATTTCATTACAATTACAAATTACAGCTGGGATTCTGAAAGTAATTAATTACAATTGCGTAATTGTAATTGTATTTTGTAATTGGAATTACAATTACCAATGTAATTGACCCAAGTCTGCTAGGGCGCTATTCCGTTTGAAAATCCGACGCTCGTAGCGGCGCTAACGAGCGTTTAAGGTTAAGAGGACGGCATGAAAATACATTCAAATGTCATCTTTTTTGATAAAGGCATGCCCAAAATATC
Source organism: Protaphorura glebata (assembly GCA_034694305.1). Taxonomy (NCBI): domain Eukaryota; kingdom Metazoa; phylum Arthropoda; class Collembola; order Poduromorpha; family Onychiuridae; genus Protaphorura; species Protaphorura glebata. The sequence continues at coordinate 6,282 of JAQFYE010003170.1, forward strand.
TCTCGGTGTCACCTTTTTTGGTTATAATTTTAGGCAATTTCTAAAATTTTGTTTGACCGTTTTGGAGAAAGGCGATTTCTCTGTGGTAAGACATTTTGGAGAAAATAAAACTGATTTTACCAGGCAAAGTCTTGCCAGCGAAAAATCGACATTCTCCAAACCGGTCAAACAACGTTTTAAAAATTACATAAAATTATAGCAGAAAAGATAGCATCGGCGGATTTTTCGACGAAGAAAAATCATTCTGGGCTTGCTTTTGTCAAGAAAGACAGACGTTTGGGAGTGCTGGGGAAAGGTTATACGACCCTGTATGTATAAGCTATTGTCTGTACTAGTTGTTTGCCGTAAACGTGGAGCTTAATTTTGCCTGCACAGTGCACTGAAAGCTTTATGTAAGTCGTCGATAAAATACGCTTTTGTTGGCACGTCCAGGAAAGCTTTTCTTTCTTCGGACAAGTGTTTGGAAAATAATAAAAACCGAATGGCGAAAATGTGGTTTTGTTATGAATTCTTACCACCTAAATTATCAACCTACCTAATTTTGAGCATTCTAAAAGACTTGACTACAAATTCAGGAACTTTTTTTTGCAGGTTTTGTAACCTTTCGCTTATCCTTTCTTATAAAAGGAATGTTAACTTGAACAGTTGAGCTTCCTACCTTGTGAACTCCCAGGTTCTTGTGATGCACTCTACACACGGTTCGCGCAAAGTTTTGCTTTGGCTTTAACTTTGACTGTGTGGAGTCCTCCTTGGACTAGAGTCGAGGATACGGATGAATGAGTATAAATAAGAGAGTTTTATGAATCGATACGACTAGAAGAGTTTAAAACGACTCGTCGAGTTAAGTTCCCTTTAGATATAGTTTTGCTTTGCCTATCCTTGCCTGGCCTGCCCAAACTAGGATCAGATTAAGGAAGACAAGCGGTTGGGTAGGCAAGATGAGAATTTTGGTCGGAGGAAGGTGATGACCTCCATACTTTCAACGCTATATAATTACCATTTTCACCGACCGACCGACTGTCGAGAGTCGACTTTACTAGTAAACTTTGTTCTCTGCTCTTGATCCTTTCTTTCATTTTGTGGATCTGCTCTGGTCTGGATGACTATCTTTCCAAGAACTAACGTACTTATTATTGTACCAGTTTCTACCCTGAAGCAAACTAACTAAACTTATCTTAGAAAATAATATTGTAGTTTAAAAGGTAGATGGGTGAGTTGGTGAGTACGAGTAGATTTTCGGGATCGCCCTATTCTTGTTTAGAGATGCCATAAAATATGGCATAGCTGCTCGTCCAGTAAAGGTAAAAGTGTTATTTGTGAGGAAGAAGAAAATAACGAAATGCTTTTGTATTCCTTCTAATAATGTTGGCGGCACGAATAGCCCAACTAAAGGGTTAACATTATAAAGTTGTAGAAACAAAGTTGAGGTTGTATAAGGTGTAGGACGTAATACACGGTAAATACTACTTACATACTTGCCTGGAAAATGGAAGTAACTGCACAGGCGAGTGCTCGGATCAAAGGCTTGGGAAACGTCGATAGATTTATCCATTTACTTTACTAAAACTAAGTATCTAGAAAGGAAGTGGAAGTAGTGTGGTTTGGAGTTTGAGGGTTCTTCTAGTTTGTTCAACTAGGAATTCTATGTCTAAGGTTTCATCAACAGAGCATTCGGATATTAAGTTTGTAAATTAAATAACACCGGAGATTTTCTTTTGCTTTTGCCCTCCCTCTTCTGCTATGCTGTATGGAAAGATAAGTTATACGCCTGAACGATGAAGGAAAGATTTCGTTTTTAATTATAACTTCCTGAAGATTACTTTGCGGTTCTGCGCAGGCTGCAACAAAATATGTATCCTGCTTGAATATGTTAAAACTGTCAAAAATACCGCGATAAATATTCTTGGTTAAAGAATAGCACACAAAGGGCATAGACCCCCAAAAGTGGCGGTTTAGCCGCTAGAAATACACGGGGGGAGGGGGGTATGTGTCGTAGCGCATGCCGCCTGTGTATTTATAGCGGTCAAACGGTGCGACCTCGCGGGTTGTGAGCTACACAAAAGTTGTTCAGGAGGTCAAGGCCAATAACATATCCAAATGCAGCCAATTCTGACGGGGGGGGGAGGGTACATTCCCTATTCACTTTGTGGGGTATCCTTTCGGTGCTCAGACGGCCTCATTTTTGAGGTGACCTTTCATGTATTCCAAGGTCAAAGAAACAGAAGAGAAGAAGAATGTCAGTAGTCAGTATTGCCAAGACAGGGTTCTTTTCAATTACTATTTCAAGTCCAGTACAGATCATGCGGTTTTAAGCTTATAGATGTTATTTTGAGTACGCACATAATTCGCTTTCGTTCAGTGCAATATTTGCATTTGGTATTTCAGGGCGGGTTACACAGCGGCCCGGAAAACCGAAATTGTTTGAATTCTCTGAAATTCTGGTACGCAAAAAGTAAGGATATTGGAAGGGTAATAATTTTTCCAAATAACTGAAGAACTCATCAGCGTTAGCACATCAGAACTTCTAGAGCTCAGAGGTGTAGCCGAATTTCTCCGGTCCCTAGAGTATTTCATTGCTTTTAGTGACATGCCCCGGTCCTATAAGTATGTCTAAAATTGTACGCCGTGGCCAGGCCCTTTTCTTCAATAAACCTTCAAAAGAGTATAATTTCGTTCTCGACTTTACAATGTGTGTGTCCTTTACCTAAGGCAAGTGTGACTGGTGCAGTCCTTGACAGTGATATCAGATTTTCGGACCGGCCCGGCCCATTTACACCTTATGGCTTTAAAACTGTACTTGTCGGCCCACAGTAGAATGTCCGGTCACATCACGTGATATGAAATTCTAGTGTGCTAGTGGTCCAAAAAACAGTCATTGTTGGGCCGGACTAAGGCGGATGAGTTCTTCGATCCTATCCTGATCCCGACCCTGTATTGTAACTAGACGAGTCCATGTCATCGGCAATAAATTCACAATTGGTGTGAATTATATTTTTGTTCTTTTGTGTTGTCAAGTTTTAACAAAAACCGTGTCTTAGATGGACAAAACGAACCTTCTAAAAGGTTCAATATTGCATAGATTGGCTTTACGAATGGTGTGACATAGTCCAAATCTAGACCCATAAAATAGGTAGTTGACATTGCATTGTGGAAGAAGCTCAGTCGTGGATGTGGAACAGTAAATTGGTCTCATGGTTCTTGGATATTGACTGATGTAATTCCAATCACAAAGCGATTTCGCCTCTTGCCAGCACGATTTTTAGAATACGTTTTTTTAAAGGGTTACACATTTATACGTTCTGATATAATACTTTTCCAAGTTCTCTGAATGTCAGCTGGTTTCGTGGCCTGGGTCTACGAGGTGAGAACACAAAGGATTGCGGCATCTAATATTTTGAAATTCAAAATTTATACCGGAATATCTATTTAACTGACGCTTAACACAAACACTAAGTCATTGTAAAGTATCCAAATGACCGAGACATTAATGTTTCCAGGCAATGCCGTTGCCGTTCCGTGAGGTTTTTAAGTTCGAGAATAGTAACTTTCTCTGAAAGTTTCATGGAGAAAGGTCAAACTTTCTCCGTGTTAGAATATTTTTATTCAACCCACACAGGTTTACTGGCATCGAACACCGATGAGCTGAAATCTTTTATTTATTTTTATTTATTATTACAAGACAACACCCTCTAATGAGGTCATTTGAATTTATAAAACTTGGAAGAAATAAAAATAAGACCAATCCAACTATATTAGTTTCCTTCCTAAACAAGGGTTGACTTCCGGCCGTGTTGGTCCATGTATCGTGAGACATCCGGTGGTAACAACAGTTTTATTTGGAACCATTTAGCTTGAGTGGAAAATAACAGTTTCAAATATTGGAAAACAAAAGGATTGAGAGTGGAAGGCTTTCTCCACGACTGGAACCGTAAAGCCTTGGAGCTTATTGAACGAACGTTATTCTATTTTTACGTTCACTTAACTCATCCAACTTTCACTCGCGTATGCTTTCTCCTTATGATCAAATCGCACTATACTAGTCTTGCTTCGTCGGAACGAATGAACGAAGTATTTTCCCGGAACGAGCGTGCATATGAACTTCCGCACGAGGTTTCACAAAAGTGAGAGCTGTGCTGTGGGTACATTTCTTGTACTTTCGGTCTCCGTGTTTCAGTTTCAGTTTCATTACTGGTGTGTGGGTGACTCAAATACTGCTTCAATAGATTCAACGTGGGTTCTTTTTCTTTGGCTATAGAACAAGATAGACAGAGAACTCAAAACCTGACCTGACTGAGTCTTTGTTGAAAGAAATTCTGATACGGAAGAAATGAGAAGGATGGTTGATATTTAGAGTTAAGTTTGGGATTGGATTGGATTGTGGATTAAAGAATGTGTTTGATGTTTTATACAGAAAAGTTGCTGGTTGGTAGTTTCGAGGAAGGGTTTTCCGTGAACATGGAAAGACACTCAATCAAGTCCAACTCTGAGTTGGATGATTCGCAAAGGATTTCTTCCGCAAAGAACAGTGCAGAACAAATCCAACTCCGTTCCAAACTTTGAAGACGAAGGCACGCTCAAAACCAAGCTCACACGCTAACGCGAGAAAGAAGAATATGGATAGTTCAAAATGAAATCCTTCCCCCTATCAAGAGGAAATGAAGCGAAACGGGTAGAATTCGTAGTGTAATGCACGTGTTGTAGTCTATTTGTATTTTCAGGACAAATACAAGTGGTCTAGTCCATATGGGTTTGCACTTTTCTTCAACCCGGATCAGAAACGATTTTATCCGAAGCGAGGGTTTTGGCAATCGCTGTAACTGATGAAATACTTTAGAAAGAGTTAATCAATTGTTTTGAACATTACTCAACTCAAGGATGCTTGTTATTTCAGGGATATTTTCTAAAGTAGTTCACCATTTCTACAGGGAGGATTAGTACCTAAGAAAGTATTTCTATACATACATATTATAATGATACTGCCAAATACAAACATAGTGACGAAAATCAAAATTGGAATTTCTGTGTGGCTTCGTAGACTGTGACATGTGTACTGTCCTTGTATTGTTAGATTCATGAGATAGTTTGGGACGGTGGGCATGAATGAGATCAGGCAGGAGAGTTGAGTGTAATTAGTTTTCTTGAACTGCACCCAACCATGCGGTCATGTACTCTGTACAATGTTGGAGAGAAAAGGGTTTTCTTTATTATTCCAATTCCAATAGACAGAACAGCCCCAAGTTCCAGTTTCTAAAGTCTAAAGTTGTAGAGTCTACATCCACATTGTATTATGTTACGTTATGTATTATGTTATGCATGCACGCATGTTAGTTTGTAGTCTAATGTTTGGATTGGATTAAGAAATGCATATGTGTATGGAAAATTTGTACATGACTCCCGTGTGTGTGACAGACATTTTGTTTTTGACTATAATTTTAAGCAACCCCTTCCTCCGTCTATCCTTTTACTGTTCTCAGAAAGATGAGTAAAATGTGCCTATTTTAAAAGCCTCGTGTTTTGCGTATTCCTTTGCATTGGTTCCTGAAAATCCCCTTGTGGGACTGGTTCATTTCATTTTGCATTTATTTGTCCAGGCTGACTAGACTCGGACGGACTCGGGCGAAGTGGTATGTTATAAAAAGGGCTATTTGTTCAGAAACTAATTCAGGATTTTACGAGCATAATGTAAATCTTTACTACAGTCGTAAAAACCAGAGTTGTCTAGTTGTCCGTATAGTTATAGAATGGATTTTGTACTATACTATTGCGACATTGTTGTCCAAAATCGAGTGGCGTAAAACGAAATGAAGGGGACGATTATCCCTGGTAAACTTCAATGGGAATATGTTGCCTCTCAAAATTGGACTAGAAAAGCAAATTTAATCGATTTTGAAGAAATATTACTAAACTTGACGAAATCTTTTATGACCACAAATTTCGTGCCAAGTTCATCTATTGTAAGAATATTGTTTAAACTAGAAGTGAAATTATGATCAGTCACCTTCTGCACATCTACATAATATACTTTTTTTTTATAATCGCGTCTAATTAGAAGGTTTGACTTTGACGTTCTACCCACAAGTGGAGAGGATGGAGAAGTGTGTTAACTCCGTTGATGAGTAGTAAATCAAGATCAAACGGTTCGTGCCGTTGAAAGAGTTCACAGTATGAGGTACATAAAATACACTTGCTGTCGTCAAGTAACAATGGATGGAGAATATTTAAACCCAACCTTTCCTATATAGGCATTAATTTTGTGCTCTATACTGAGCTACACACAAATATGCCAGGCCTTGCAGCGTGCTTTTATCCAGCCATTAAATCGAACCGACCATTTGAATTAAATCGGATTTTGATTCTCATTTGATCCTGCCCGAATTTATTTCAGTGTGGGTGTTTTGTGGGTTTCAATTTCTATTTTATTTTGGTCTTCGACTGGATGGCATTGAATTCGGTTATTTCGAATTCTGTGGAACAGTATACCGATTCCGGGAAGTCCTACTCTAGTTTTCCTTTGTTACGTAATCATAAGGTCGAAATTATTAAAAGTAGTGGCAAGTAGAACTTTATTTATCCAAAAGGAAATGATTCATAAGTTAGGGTTGAGTTATATGATCTTATGCTCCGAGTTCACCTCGCATCTACGCACTATTCTCCAGGTTTTTAATGAGTAGAAACACAAAAGAGTTCCTTTTCACATTTAGCTAGCCTATGGCAGGGGCAATAAGATGGAATGGAATTTTTGGTTGGTTGGATAGGGTTGTTGGTCGGGAAGGAACTTACTGATAGTCTAAAGTCATAAGAAACGGTATCGAAGGGAAAAAAAGGAAAGCCCAAAAGTTTTATTTTTCACGCTCACTCCGCTCGATAATAAATTGCGTTTGTGGGCAGTAAAATGTCTTTCGCACAATTCCTCGTTCTACCCTGCCTGGAAACACTCAAAAAACCTTCGATCCAACCAGGCAGCAGCGTCACTTTCTCTTATATTGCATTTCCTCCATGCTCCATGCAGAGTTTCCAGCGATTCTGGGCTCCAGTCCCAAAGTATGCACATGCACTCGGTCTTGTCCTGGAAGACAGATGCATCTGCTGCCGCTGCTGGAGAGAATCCTAGTATGTAGAGGTAGGAAAAGACTAGCTGACCATCGTATCCGATTCGGCCGGATAGCGTATTTTGAACCCACGAATACTATGGGATATGGAATGGCTGGCAGGGAGGCAATCGAAATATACAGTCAGTAACTATTATTCTCTTACCCTATCTGTTCTGTCTTTGGTGTCTGCTGCCCTGCCATTTCTCCTCGAGTCTTCAACGACCGACGAAAGTTTTCAACAACTCACAGTTTTTACAAGCCCAACGCAAGCGAGATCGGCAGCATCTATCTCACGCAAGGCACGGTACGGGCTTGCCCATATCCACCACAACCATAAAGTGAAGCCGACGTTCCTAAAGATCATTTCAGAAACTTTCCAGATTATTATCCGGAGTGAACATCAACATGCTTTTCTTAAACTATGTAGGACGAGACCTGAAGTTATGTTCGCAAAGCAGTACTGGAGAGCGATACGTTGGTATGTAGTATACAAACCATCGCCATAAAAGAATAAAACGTAGTCTGGAGCAAAGCCCAAATTAAAAATTACAGGTGAGCCGAACCAGAAAGGAATCCTTATTTTTTTGAATCACACCCGTAGTTGAACTTTCAACCCAATATGAGAGAAAACGAAACAATTATTCAAGGATTATACATTGATCCAGGATCCAATAAACTATAAACTATTCAATTCCGGGACTTGGATGGAACAAAATGAACACGGTCCTAGAATTGATACTACTACCAACTCTTTGCTTACGTCTTGAGGGAAATTGTTCGGGGAATGAAATTCTAGCAAATCGTCTCAATTAAAATGGCAGTTTACATTTTGTATTTACGGATCAGTTTTTCGTATAATGTGTATTTGGTCAAAGCTTCCGACTATCGGAGACAGTAGATTCGATGAAGTCCAAATCGTATCACGCGATGAAAAATACTAATTACAAAAAACAGTTAAGGCTCGCCTCAAACCTGGAAGAAATTAGAATTTACCTGACCCGGTCGATTTTATCCGATCGAAGATATAACAATTGAGAATACATTTTCCGAATCCTGCCAGAAATGGCCGGTTGTGAATACAATTTAACATTCCAACTTTTCAGTCTTAACTAAAGCAAAGCTTTTGTAACATACCAAGGTGGGGCCAAAAAATAAATGCTTACGTTATATTCATGGTACATTATAACCGACATTTTGGTTCTCTGGGAAATTGCACTTCTGCTCCCATCCATGACACATTCATATTCCGATCTGTCAAACTCCAGTGGTTCGGTTAGTTATATATAATAATACCCGAGATGAATTCGATCCTATATTAAGCAATTAAGCCTAGAATAGATCTGACCTATTATTCTTTCAATTTCTAGAAAATGGCTTTATTTTGTTAATACGTTATCTGACCTTGCAACGACTACACGGAGTAGTCCAAATATTTTCGAAGCAGTAAAGCCAGTCAACTCTGTCAAATTCACATATAGTACTTGTTATTAATCGATTTTGTGAACCTTATGCAGTTCAAAAGGTTGTACATACAACTTGCATTGTCAAATACAAAACACTGTCGCGTTTCTGTAACTCCAATAAGAAAAAATATGTGGGTTTCAGTTCAGTTGAAGCTGAAGCCCCCACATCCCATTTCTCTTTACTAATACTTTTCTTATCCACCCAAAAGGCTTACATTTTTGGTCCTATCATTACGTTGGCTCAAAAATTGTCGACTGTTATTTTACTTGCTCTGATTTGAATAGCTGCTGAGTGAATGCGGAATAGTGTGCATGCATGGAGAAGATTATTGTTGGGGTCATTCCGGTTAGCGTCTAATGAATATGATAAATGAATGCTATTTATTTCCAACTGAAACAGTTTTGTTCATTTTGTTAGGGGAACTGAGAAGATAAGATTAGAGCAAATGTCGAGCGACAATGAGAATGAGATGGTGTGTTGTGTGGTGTAGTAATGGTAATGAAACATCACGGTTTTGAAAATGTTTATGTTTTTACTTGTATAGTGTGAGAAAGGTTCAAACAAGGAACCCTCCAGTACAAATATATTTGAATTATAATAGGATATTGTCTGATCATTTGTACAAGCATAAATACAAAAATCTGGCTTAACTTTATCTGTACAAACATTTCACACATGAGCCAAGCACTTTGACTTCGGTTATTGGTTATTAATCTTCAACGACTTCAACCCGATAAGCCAGTCTGCTCCACATTTTTGACCTTTTCGACGATTCAATTCTTCCTGCAAAGAAACTCAGAACTTATATTCATCACCGCACAGCGAAATGAAATAGTTCCTACTTTTTGCGTTTTCGTAATATCTCTGTCGTATTAACTTTGCGCATAATGTATATTGAAATCCTGTACCGGGCATTCCATTAGTAGACAATCCGTTCTTCAATGAGGTGTATCAGAAGGGATCTTTGTGTGATGGGAGATAAATAAGATGGCAATTTGATTGTTACAGAAAAATTTAAATTTTGTTTGTTTTTAAAAAATATGAAGCAGAAAGTGTCAAAGATAGATAGATAGATAAAGGCTTTGAAATGAGAATTTTGAACCCATTACTCCATTACAACGTTCGACTCAACAGTATAAGTTCCCTATTGCCAATCTT
>JAQFYE010003171.1:0-15993 GCA_034694305.1 Protaphorura glebata
TCGGACCAACACGAGATGTCCAGGAAAATAACAAAAAAGAGTTTTTGAAAATCCATGCAGAAATGGAGGAACTGGACAGCGGTTTTTCGACGGCTAGAATATAGGTAAATTCAGATGCCAAATCCATCCAACCAGTCCTTAAACACGAATTCGGTATCAAAACTCTCGCTAATGCTCAACAATCCAGTCGAAATTTGTGTTACATTTTGATGTCATCCTTCAAATTCATTTTCAACGACAGTAATTTGATACTTTGAACCGGCTCGGCCTCTCGATATAAACTTGAGTGAAATATTGAGCCGGCCCGGCCTGTAAAGTACTACCTCCAGGCAGTTCAGGGTCCGGCCGGTCTATTTCAGAAAAATTGTTCCAGCTTTGTTTGTTTGTTTGTTTGTTTGTTTGTTGTACATGCTTAAAGTCTTTCCAACACATAGCTCACACAGATGACATGCGAAACAAGTCTTCTGGACTAATCAGTGAGTGCATTAGAGGCGACTGATCTAACTACAGCGCGCGCGGGTTATTCATACTAGTCATAAATTAAGGAGGAAAAGCACAATTCAGACTATTTTGAACACCGGTTCTTCAGTATTCGGGCCCTACCGGACCCGAAATAGCAAAGCGGCCAAGCCGGCCCGCTGACCCGATAGGCCGCCCCGGCCCGTTCCCACGTCTTTCAACTACCCAACAAGTGATAGCTCCAAAAGGAAATTTAATGCTCATGAGTTCAAAAAGTCATAATCAGTCAAAAATAGCTCCTACCCATACATCATCAAACGCACTGAGCTATGAACATCCGTGCTGGAAGGACTACCGTAACATACATATCGTTTTATTGATGCTAGAAGTGTACCGTTAGTAGTAGAGGCGGCTGGCATCATTTGAAATCTGAAATAATCTAACGTATTATCTACTATAAATAAATCGCCAGCGATCTTTGTCCAGATATATCGGTGCGCAGCCAAAACCGCTGAATCAAATCAAATAATTTTTACATGTACGGGTCGGAAATATTTTGGGCTATTTCTGGGTTGCAATTTGGAGAAAAAGATCAAAATTTGAACTTTTTTGTATTTAAGTACAGTAGAATAGACGCAGACACCCTAACGTGGGTTGGAATAGAATTTAGTTCAAAGGAGGGAAAGTTGGAATTGTTTACGCATGACGCCTCCGTTAGCCTTTCCTTTCCTTTTCCTTTCCTCTGAAAATTAACATGGGTTGTAATGGTGGTTAGGGGGTAAGTATTCCTTTGTTTGTTGTTGATTCGTCTATATGACCAACGTTAAATTCTGGGGAAGAAAATCGGCACGGCAAAAGTCTAAACGAGGCGTGGGTCGATAAACAGTCATCACTAAGCACAACAAAATGATTGGGTTGGCGGAAAATTATAAAAACTCATAACTTCAAATAGAATTCACATAGACATGACTGGACTTCACTCATTACAGGGTGGTCCAAAAAAAGTTTTTTTTTATAAAAATTAAGATTTGACCTGGAAATTAACTAATACGATGTAGGAGGTTAGGAACAACAGTGTGGTTCATACAGTTGGTCATACAGGGTGGATCAAAAGAAGTTTATTTTGTAAAAATTGAGATTTGACCTGGAAATTAACTAATACGATGTAAGAGGTTAGAAAATGCACTTAACAACAGAGTGGTTCATAAATTAGGCCATACAGGGTGGTTCAAAAGAAGTTTTATTTCAAAAATCGAGATTTAACCCGGATATTCACTAATACTAATACGATGTAAGAGGTTAGAAAATGCACTTAACAACAGGATGGTCCAAAAAAAGTTTTATTTCAAAAATCGAGATATGACCCGGAAATTCACTAATACGATGTAAGAGGTTAGGAAATGCACTTAACAACAGGGCGGATCATAAATTACCCTACAGAGCGGATTAAAAGTTTAATTTTCAAAAAACGAGATATGACGTGAGAACTCAGTACTGGGTGGTGTCTGCTGATGTGATTATATGTTGGAGTTGCTTAGCAACATAATGTAATTCAAATGTTTTAATGTGGATTCTTTTAGGAAATGGGACGAATCAGTTAGCGGATGGACCGAGAAGGTGGTGATACTAAAATGAGGAGGTTGCTTAGCAACCAAATGCAATTAAAATGTTTTAATGTTGATTTTGTGAGAAAACGGTGAAGGGATACACTAAGAGGGTAGGGATACAAATTTTAGGATGTTGCTTAGCAACCAAATGCAATTAAAATGTTTTAATGTTGATTTTGTGAGAAAACGGTAAAGGGATTGAGTGAGAGGGTAGAGATACTAATTTTAGGATATTGCTTAGCAATCAAATGCAAATAAAATGTTTTAATGTCGATTTGTTTAGGAAATGTGAGAGAACGGTTAGTGGATGGACTGAGAGGGTAGGGATACTAATCCAGGGTGTCCACGATTTTATTTTGCCACGTTTCAATGGCTTTCCTGTTTAAACCGAGCACGCTAAAAATTTGAAATTTTGAACATATACGGCCCACAACTTATCTCTTCATGAGAAAAAATTGAAGTTTTCAAAAATTTCGAAAATGCCAAAGAAATTGGAGGTTGAAAAGGATTTCAGGATTCGAAAAGTTTCCAAGCACTGTTTCTCAAAAATACGGTTGTCAAGGAGATGAAAAGAGGTGGAATTCCGGTATCTCGCAGCACAGTAACTAACATACTCATATCTGTCGGATTTCGTCGAAACCACAAAAATATCGGGCTCCTAACCCCCGCTATGGAGCACAAACCTCATCGACATGCCGTAAAAAACAAGCAAAAACTGAAGTCCGGGAACCAATTCATTGTTGTCGCTGCAATGACGAGTCCCGGAGTCATCCCTCTCATCAAGGCGACCCAAAATGTAAAAATAAATTAACTTGGAACACTCCATTGAGCACGTATAGAAACCAATTTTGGAAAGAAAAGTTCCAAAATTATATCCAAGAGAGACCGTCAAAGTTTTTTTTTAACCATGACGCAGATTCGTCGCGCATCCTGGAAAACCACCCCCTGTGCAGAAGTCTTGAGGTCAAAACTCGGAATGACCATCATTCCCAAGGAAGAGATCCCTGTCAAAAGCCCTGACATTAGCCCCATGGATTTATTTGGTTTCGGCTTCCTGAAACAAGAATTAATGTACCGACAGGCATCGACGCTAGATAGAGTTTGGAAACTTTTGAGAGCGGGGTGGAACAGTGTTTCCATGGAAACAGTGGGAAAAGTCTTCAATTCTTGGAAACGACGTTTACGTATGGTATCTAGGAGACAGGGAGAACATATTGAGCAGACAAAAACTATTCATAAACGAAAACTGAAATTTTGCCGAACTATTGAAAGTGGCCAAATAAAATCGTGGACACCCTGTATTAGGAGGTTGCTTAGCAACCAAATGCAATTAAAATGTTTTAATGTTGATTTTGTGAGAGAACAGTTAGTGGATGGACTGAGATGGTAGGGATACTGTTGCTTAGCAACCAAATGCAATTAAAATGTTTCAATGTTGATTTTGTGAGAGAACGGTTTTAAAAAAAATTGTCTATTCCCCACATGACACCCCGTAGGTCCTTACGCCAGGGGCCTGAGTAGTTTGTTTATTCAAATTCATAGTTTGACATGTTTTAGGTTTTAACCTCAAATTACTACCCATTTGGACCGGGCGGATGGAGTGCCCGGTATAGCAAGGAAAACCCAGAGGGAAAACTCGCTATATAGTATGCCCAGACCGAGAATCGAACCCCGTACCAGTAGTTTTTGTAGGATGAGAATTCAGAACACTCACCACTACACTACCATATGGACTGAGAGGGTAGGGATACTAACTTTAGGATGTTGCTTAGTAACCAAATGCAATTAAAATGTTTTTGCCGATTTTTTGAGGAAATGAGAGACAACGATTAAGAGATGGATTGAGGAGGGATGATAATATTTTGGGTTGGTTAGCAACAGAATGTAGTTAAAATATTTTGAAGCCGATTTTTTGAGGAAATACCCGTAATATATTTTATTAAGTTTCGTTCTTACCTGGGAGTATTTCCGGGCTTCCTGCTAGTTTGGTATAACCGAGAAGTCAAATATTTTCATTATCCCATTTTTATTTTCAAGAAACTAAAATTTATTACACGACCCAGGGTTTAATGGTACTGGTTGTCGCTTGGCAGTACTTTGTTGTTCGACAACTTGGAGTTGGTTTCGCTTGGCAATACTTTATTGCTAGAGACAACTTCTCTTCGTACAATTTGAGGACACGACACTGACGACACAGATAGTGTCAGAATGGCAAACTTATCCCGTAGTATGTTTGACTCAACAATGATCGTCGATCGAGAATAAGTTAACTTTCGTAATTCAGTTCTCATTCTCTCCTAAGCCAAGTAAGTTAGAGCAGTCAGGTGGTCGCATAGCTACATAAGGTCCGCGACCTGTGACTGAGTGGCTCAAAGAGTGGCCATCGGGAACTTATACTGTTGGGTCAGACTTCATAATGGAGCAATTGGCTTATACTTTTATTTTAATTACAGTACTTTAATACATCAATTATAGAATAGATAACTAACTGAAATAATTATACGGAATTAAAGGACCTTAGCCACAAAAATAGGATTCCTGGCAATGTTAATTGATACATTTGACGCAGTGCTTTTGTCGAATTTATTTAGGGTACAAAAAACAAACTTACCTTAATGTCAACATGAGAACCTGAATGTGGTGACTGCAGGAGAGTTGACTCGAAAATTCTAATGTTTGAGCTTTCCGGGTCAAGGTGAAGTTGTTGAAAGACGGAGAGGAAAATGACAAAACCAATCTGCGAAGGTACTTTAACATAGCGAGAGAGCTAAAACGGTGTAGGATATAGCTTTCTTTTGATTTTCTCCCGTTGCAACGGGAGAAAATCGTCCGCCATAAGCGCATTTTTGAATTGGAGAGCAGTCCAAACTGGAAATGGATGACGTTTGGTCTAATACGCCAAACTGGTGTAGAATTTCCACTCTGGATCTGGTTCTACAATTGGCATGTTGAATTATGAATTCAAATTATGTGCACTGCTACTTCTATATTTTTTCAATGTCCCATGCACCTCCAGAGATGGAAAGCGTGAGGACGAATTTACAGGAAAACCAGTCGTATACTCGTAATGGATTACGTGGTTATTCAAATAGGTTTATCTTATCCCGTTTCCGTCCGTGTGGTAAATATAAACCCAGATGTTTGACTGCACTGAGCATTTGGCTTGCCATACAACAATTTCCTCATGTATGCAGTCACTTCTGATTATAGCTATAGTCATATGTTGTAGGCTCTATCCGCACGCACATATTAAATAAATTATTTTCATTCCGTGAAGTACAGTATACATACTGCATTTCATCCTTGTCTGTCCTCTGCACATGCATGCAAAAACGGCATGGTGGAAAAAAAATGTATACAATAGGTTGGGTTTTTTGTCTGGTTGTACGTCGGCAAGAAATAGAATAAACTGCAAGCAGTGAAGATGCGAAAGGCGACCTGACAGAAAAAAAGAGAAAGAAAGGTAATACTCAGCGACTGACTGTCGAAATGTGTATTGAGTAGCAGATAAAAGACAGTAAGTGACCGTCCAAAAGTGTTGTGAGTTAGAGGTAGACAGCTGCTGACCGCCAGAAGGTCAGAAAACGAGTACAGTCCAAATGTAATCAAAGAAAACGTTTGATATTTAACTTATACTCACCGCATGGTTGAACCGGATGTCAAAAGTTAGTTATCGACAATATCCGGAAGAGGGAAATACAACTCGAATACGTATACAAAATTTTAAGTTGACCCATCAAGTAATGAAGCAAGAACAATTGGAAACGCAATCAAACAAAACGTTTGATATTTAACTCGTACTCCATGCTTGAAGGGGATGTCAAATGTTAGTTATCGACAATATCCGAAAGAGGAAAATACACCTCGAATACGTATACAAAATTTTATGTCAACCCATCAAGTAAAGAAGCGAGTACAATTGGAAGCGCAATCAAACAAAACGTTTGATACTTAACTCATACTCCATGTTTGTCTTTGCAATTGAGCAAAGCGTTTGACGTTCGACTCCTGTTCCGGCTAGAACCGGATGTCACCCGTGGGTCTCAGACATGGTCCAGATCTAAGAACCCCTTGATAAAGCATCCGAATTTTAAGGCAATCCGTCAATTAATGAAACAAGTACAACTGGAAGCGCATTTGAAAACATCGCTGCAACAGAAACACATGAGCTTCGTGACAGTTGATTTAAGTAAGGGAACCGGATGTAAATCGCCGTAAGTCTCAGACATTGTCCAAAAGTGCCAAGGACCCCTCCATAACGTATGCCAAATATTAAGACAATCCGTCAGTTAGTGAAACCGGCACAATTGGGAGCCTAATTAAACAATGGTTTGACATCCCGTTCCGAGGACAGTTGTATAGCTCAGTCGTTCCGCGTCCGCCTTTCGCAAAAACAAAATTAAGTTCTTCAGTTGTGTATTTTAATTTTCCTAATGTTAGACATTTAGTTGTCATGCAAACTAATACAATATGACATCATAGATTAGTCGTATTCAATGGTTGCTATGGTTTTGATGTGCATAATGTAAACGCCGTACTTCAAAAATAAACAAAACCTAGGAAATAAGAAATTTGCTTCCCCGTTTAAATAATTTCGTTCAAAACGTTTTTTCGCGATCTCATTTAAGTTGGTTTAAAAGTCGTTTCCTGTTACCCAACTTTAAATAGCAGTGTCCGAACCGGAAGTCGATCATTAGTTGACCATAGTGCCCGTAGCTAGCCATCTTACCCTGGTCACACCTATAAATTTACAAGTCACTCACTACACAATTGCGGTGTAGGAAGCATAATAACATGCTAAATTGTCCCTTGAGATAAGCGATGCTGCTTGCGCTTCCAAGCGGAATTTAGTACCCTCCAGTACGCAACCTGACACGAAGCGCGGTGTAAAAAAATTGCTTCAACAGAAACACGTGAGCTTCGTAGTTCAGTTCATTTAAATATGCGCGACTGCTGACAAGGTTGAAAAAGTCAAGTACCCCTAGTAGTAGTCCAATCTGGCTGGCTAACGAACTTAGCCGGAGCTATGGCCCAAGGGTCATGCATACCAAGTTTGGACAGAATCTGATAAGAAATGTGTCAGCTAGAGCAGTGACGGACACACGCCACCAAGGACTATTGTATAGCTCAGTCGTTCCGCCTTTCGCAATAAACCACCCCTTGTAAAAAAACAATGCTTGAAAGTCCATAATAATATTATGTCATATAAATATATTAGTGCGCACTTTGCTTGTGCGGTGCGGTGTTTGGACTATAAGTTAGTATTCCTTATACATATTCCAATAAAAGGCTCATGTAGTTCTAATAAATCAACCAGTTCACTGCAATAGAATTGTTTGAAGTAGGAAAATAGCTCCCGCCCGACCGAAATATATCCAGTTAACAAAATACTTGACCATCTACTCAATATTATTTCTTATTTTTCATATATTTGTTAGTATATCCTTCAATTTTTAAAACATGCGACTAAAATATGTTATTTTCGTACTCGGCGTAGTAGCAGTCATTCATACCGGTAAGTCCTGGTAAAAATATTTAAATTGTCGCGTTGAGAGAATTTAGTTTCAGTTTTGATACCCCATTACCTTATAAGGTTGGCTAATATGCCCCAACTTCAGCCACGTGAGCTAACTAGCCCCACCCTTTACCTACATCAGCGTGTGATTTTTAGATTAGATTATGTTCATACAATAACAAATGGGAATGGGGCTAATTAGCGAACATTCCCGACAAAGGGAAACGAAACGGTAATACACAAAATATAAAGCATTTTAGAAACTATGTTGACGTCTGTATTAAATTTGGAACATATCACATTTAGGTTCTAATACAATAGAATCAAAGATGCACAACAAAAATTCACAATACTAATTTTATAATTCGAATGTGTTTTGTGTGCTTCGTTTCTTATGTTTATGTGTTCAAAGACGAATTCCTACGTAAACGTAACGTACAACAATCAATGTCCAACCTGCTGAAAATAATTTATTTAATGTCGCTTAATTAATGTCATTTCTTCCGATTTAGATATCCAATTTGTACTTAAAATTTGGTACTTCAAACTTATTCAATCTTATACTAACAATCAAGTAGGAAGACGAGGCAGGGCACACACGCGCGTCGCGGTGGCAAAATATCTGACTGGATCAGATATTTTGCGACTGAATTTTGATCGGAAAATGTCAAAAAATCGCTGTCGCGTGAAGGAAAAACGCTGTCGAAATGGGTTTGAGTCCGAGTCTTGACTTAGTCCTAAAAATTTAGGTCCTGGTCAACGTCAGACATTTTTATCAGGGATTTCCTCTTCCTTTCAAAATAAAAACTATTACGATTAAACGGTTAAATCGCCCCCCATATCGCTGTACCTGATTACCAATTTAGACAGCTCAAACAACGCCGTAGATGAAATCATGTGAATTTTTATAGGGTATGCGGCGCCCCCTCATGGAGGTGGTGGTGGGGAAAAATATTTTGTCAATTGTCCAAATGGTGGGGTCATCACTGGAGTCACCATTCGTGCCGGAGACGTAGTTGACCAAATAGGATTCGTATGCACATCTTCCTACGGTGTAACCTTTCACGGTCCCTTTGGTGGTGGTGGTGGAGGAACTACACACACTACACACTGCCCCCAAGGCCAGTACATCAGTTCCATTTATGGAAGAAGTGGACAATATTTGGACCAAATCGGAATACGCTGTAGACAAGGGAATGACATGACTGGCCCTGGAGTACCTTTTGGGGAATGGGGTGGATCTGGCGGGTCTAGTTTTGACGATGGTCCATATTCATTTGGATTCCGACCGGTTGAAATATCCGTTCGTGCTGGTGGACAAGTTGACGCAATCCAAATCAATTATGACAGTACTCCTGTAGTCATTCCTAGTAAATGAGGAACGTGATATTAAAATGTGTTATAGCCTGGACAATCAAGGCGTTTTATAACTTAACTCAATCCTAAAGTGTGAACACTACATCTTCAAATTACAAAGAACCCTGACAAACTGGATACCTCTCTATCTCTTGACATTCCCTGGAGCTTCAAATATTTAAAAATCATAAATGTCGAATACATGTAAGATTATGTGCAAAATATGCGTGTATTTTAACGAGAAAAACAAATATTAAACAAGAATATATTATATTTTGTCGATTTAGAGGTATCACTACTAAGACTATGGCATGATATATAAACAATTCCAAACAATACCAACCCTGTCCGCGTTTGTCCGGGAAATCTCTGTTAGCGTGTAAATTCATGCTAGATATCATACCTTTGAGAGTACTCATCAGGACGGAGCTATTTCTGATGACCGGGAAGGAAATAGCTCGGTACCTTTTGGAAAACATTTCGCTACTCTGATAAACTGAAAGGACAAAGCAAAATAGTTCATTCTTTACACAGCGTAAGTTAAGGATTTTTACATGGCTAGCAATATGGCCAAACTTCTGGAAGTTAAATCTGTATAAATATATCTAATTCAAGAGCTAAGGAGAGTCATTTATACATTTTTCATTGTTGCCTGATTGTGCCTCTACGTTTCGGTTATACCTTTATCTGAAGTAAGAAAGTTTGAGTATATACAAGTTTTTTGGTAGACTGAATGGTTTTTCATGTATAAGATGTTAGCAAAAAAATACATGTTGTTTGCGTGTAAATGAACATAGCGGATGGTCCGGTTGTATAACACAATTTACGTGCATGGTTCAAGTGAAAAGTCAAATACGTAAGTCCATCCTCGCAATTGAAAACAAGTGCAAACTAATCATGTTTCACATACCCTGCAATTGTATAATATTAATATTGATAGCAAACATAAATGATTAGGGATTAATTAATTGGTTCTACAATTTGCTAAATATGGAGC
The DNA here is from genome assembly GCA_034694305.1 of Protaphorura glebata. Taxonomy (NCBI): domain Eukaryota; kingdom Metazoa; phylum Arthropoda; class Collembola; order Poduromorpha; family Onychiuridae; genus Protaphorura; species Protaphorura glebata. The sequence goes on from JAQFYE010003171.1 coordinate 9,935, forward strand.
ACAAGTGATCGTAACGGGGAGGATACAAGATAGAATTGACGTTGTTGTGGATAAGTGTAACAAGGTTTCATCCAAATAATCTGAAGGTATACGGATCATTAGTCCAAAACTATTATTTTACTAAAGTTTAGAAATTAAATATAATGTTTTGTGTACCTACACATACGTCGTGTTTGTAGGCACTCGGAATTAAATGTAATCTGATGGAAGACACTGAAATAGAAGGATTAGTGAACAGAGTGGCAAATACATATGGCGGATTGGATATACTTGTGAACAATGCTGCGATTTTTGATCTTGCCGCCATTACAGACGCTGATGTCGTGGACAAATGTGATATGTTGTTGAGAGCAAATCTTCGAGCTCCATTCAAACTCACTCATTTACTCGGACCATATCTTATCAAATCCAAAGGGAATATATAATCAATATTTCTGCCGTTGGATGTTCGAACCCTGTAAGCTGAATTATTATTTTTTCAATAAATGGAAGCATTTTCTCCGCAAATATTCAAAAAATTCTAATTCCTCTGACTAATTACAGATTGAGAACGGATCGGTCTGTTGTCCTTCGAAGGCTGCACTTGATATGTTCACAAAATGTTAGTCCATTGATTTGGGTCCAAAAGGTGTTCACGTCAACTCTGTTTGTTGAGTCATTGACCAACTATTTGCAAAAATCAAAAATAAAATTGTAAACTAATGAAATTATTAATTTTGGCGCGGCAGCCGTTCGGACTCCAATGTTTGACAATATGGGCGCGGATAATTTCAATGCATTACTGAGGCATTGCGCTGAGAAGTATCCGTTGGGAAGGATTGGAGAAGTTCAAGACGTCGCTAACATGGATTTGTTTTTGGCCTCAAACGATGCATCATTCATTACTGAACTCGTGGCTCAAGTAGATGGCGGAAGCTTGCACATCATGAACGGAAAGCTAATGGGTTAGCCAGGAAATACAATGAAATGTTCAAGTTGTGTACAACAGTTAATTCTGAAAAGTTTGACTGAATAGAAAAAAATAGTTATGAAATGTTATGATAATTAAAATTGAAAATTCCAGACGAGACATTCCGTGGATCAGCTAATAAGGCATCGCGAAAGTATTTTCTGTTGGTGCTCCGTTGTACCCCCTCTAATGTATTGCATCATACACATCTAGTGTATTGTCAGGGTGGGAAAGCGTCGTATTCTAACCTAGAGATTAAATTGAGAAACGAATGCAATGGTATTCAGGGGGACCTCGGCTCGTCTTAATTCTGAACCGCACGAAATACTTTAAGTTTAAAAATCAGATTATCAATCTTTTGGACGAACACATATACAAAGCATAAAAAATCTGGCCGCACGGACTGGAGCCCCACTTATACTTACGGCGTGGCCTCTATGCACAGGGTCGAACACATAACACTTGCGACCTATCTACAGAAAAACGTAGACGTTGCCATAACAACACAGTACACGATTCTTATTCAGAATTCAACTTTTTATCTAATGAGCCCACTTCCAAGTCAATCTATTCAAAAATAAAGAAGTTATTGTAAAAAAACTAAAGCTTTGGTTAAGCCCTTAGTGCATAGAATCAGATGGACATGCGCGGGTCGGTCAACGGAAATACTGACAAGGTAAACATGACAGTTCTGGACTTTCTTTTTAGTTTTTTCGTAATAACTCCTTTGTTTTTGAATGGATTGACTTGAAAGTGGGCTCATTAGAACCACAATAGAATTCTGAATGAAAATCGTGTTGCCATGGCAACCTCTTCGTCTTTCTATAGATAGGGGGGCAAGGGTTATGTCGGACCCTGTACAAGGGGTTCACCACCCATCTATTAGCCCTAATTTTTCTCAATTCTAGTAAGTTTACTTAAAAAGTAAAAGTAGACATGATTCTGTCCAAAGAGACTCTGCACTCCACATTCCGCTTCGCTTAAATTTCCATTCCAGAATAAAGACCAGATAATTATTCAATGAAAATCTCAATATTTGAATTTATAAGTGGATTCCCGGGAGTAGTGAAAGTAAAAGGAGAAAGCAAAGTGTCTCCGTACTGGGTGACAAATGGTGACTAAAGAACTCAAGGAAACGCAAAATCTTGACAAAAATAATTATCTTGATTTCTTTCAAAATGCACAAGAAATTCCTTGACCAAACTCTCATAAACTTTTTTGACAAAATTCTCAGAAAATTTTGGATTCCATTTGTATTGATCTTTCCAACCGTGTAGTACTATTGGGTTTGTGTGGTGCTTTGTTATTGTTAGTACATCCAGAGATCAATCGTTAGCACAATGTATGTGTGTCACCCTGTACATTCACCAACAATAAATCAATTTTACAACACTAACATAAGATTTTGGATTAACAATTATTCGCTGAGTAAATAATTTGGCATTCAAATTCTGAGAATTCAGAAGGAAGACGAGGGCTAAATGTTGGAAAGTGATGGTTCATTGTTTTCTTGACATTATTTTGACAACCAGAGTATTCTACTAATTTTATAGTTAAAAAACTAACTATAAAAAATATTCAAATTACGTACTTGTCCAAAGTGTTGTCAGCTGTGTAGAATCCGGTTAATCCTCTAAATGATTCCAATTAGTTGATTTTTAACCCCAGCTCCGTGCTCCGTGTCATAAGGCTCACGGTGCGCACGAAATTTTTTCAAGTATTTTGTTCAATGGACCAAAATTGTTTTTGCAAATCTCCACGAATCACGCAATTTCAAGCACTTTTCACCTCTATTATTTTTGAAAAATTGAATTGTTCTTGTTCTAATACACCGAACAGTTTGGTTTACAATTTAGAAACACTCCTTTTATTGTCTAACTTTTCGGGTTAGGTAATAAAATATAACAGTACATGGTTTTACTTGACATAGGTAATATTTCTAATAATTTATTGCTTTAACATGAAAGGGCTGGATTAAGAATTTGTATTTTTGAATGAGTCACACATAATTATACATATAAATATTCTTATTAACATGTACATGAACATGTTATTTAATTATTTATTTTGAGAAGTTGTAATACAGCGGGGGATTGTCGAGTCCCTTCCTCTTGCATAATTTGTGACATTTTTTTGTATCCAGCTTCATTTTTATTCAACATTATGAGGTAAAATGTAGACCTCGTTTCGTGACCGGGTTTGGCCTTCTCCTGTAATGCATCACAAAAATACATGGTGTTTTGTTTATCTCTTGCAAGGGAAGCTCAAGACAAGAAGGTCGGACCTAGACTCGCCATTCACTCTTTCACACCATTTCGGATGGCCTGACTTTAAACAGTTTAAAGGCGCATGTATAAATGCAATACTTTTTTTGGGTCATCTTCGAAATTACGATTAAAAAAATCCTGAGATCCCCCCTTTGAAGAAAATGAAATCGTGTGTAAAAATGCATGCTGTTTCCAGTGTTTTTCACTTCGCGTCAATGTTGAGAGATGCAATACAGAAGATTTTGAAAAGATTCACAATAATTTTTTTATCAAGATTTTGAACTCCTATAAGTTTTGTGGTATAGCCAATCGAACTCTTGACGAAAAAAATTGTTTCGAAGGGGGGGGGGACCTCAGGATATTTTCAATCAAATTTTCAAAGATGGGCCAAAAAAAAAGTACTTGATTTGTACACGAGTCTTTTAACTGTTTTCATATCTTGAGTTTCCAAATGGTGTGAAAAAGTGAATGACGGCTTTATGTCCAGTCCGACCATCATGTCGTGAGCTTCCCTTGTAAGAGATAAAAAACACCGTATACAACAAAATAGTGGACGGATAATTACTTTACGTTTCTAAACATGACTAATTAATTAGTGTTGAAAAGTAGTACTCTACTCACAATAGAAGCCCGTTCCTCCTGTGTCAATAAACCAAGGTTCACACTCTTAGACAAGAATTCGGGTGTGATTTGTGTTAAGGAGCACAAAGTTTGCAACTCGTCAATGATGTTCAATTTCCACTCTGGATCTGGTTCTACAATTGGCATGTTGAATTATGAATTTAAATAATGTGCACTCCTACTTCTATATTTTTTTAATGTCCCATGTCCAGAGATGAAAAGCGTGAGGACGAATTTACAGGAAAACCAGTCTCTATGCTTGCAATGAATTACGTGGTTATTCAAATAGGTTTATCTTCTCCCGTTTCCGTCCGTGTGATAAATATAAACCCAGATGTTAGACTGCACTGAGCATTTGGCAAGCCATGAAATAATTTTCTCATCCATGCAGTCACTTCTGATTATAGCTATAGTCTTGTTAATTCATTTTGTTGTAGGCTCTATCCGCACACACATATTGTATAAATTATTCTCATTCGGTGAAGTACAGTATACTGCACCTCATCCGTGTCCGTCCTCTGCACATGCATGCAAAAATGGCATGGTGGAACAAAAAAAGGAATACAATGGGTTGGCTTTTTTGTCTGGTAGTATGTCGGCAAGAAATAGAATGAAGCACCCCTTGTAAAAAAAACAGTGCAAGTTGTTGGATTCGGGTAATTCGTAAGATTATAAGGTTGTCTTTTTTGTGTGCCAAATTATTGTATTCGGGGAAATGTCTTCATCATGCATCTGGCCCAAACCATCACCGCTTGCCAGTCCCACTTTGACAAGTGTACATTCACAAATAAACCAGGTTGCCTTTGATGAGGAATCTCTTAAAAGTAGTAAAAAGGTGACAAAATAATATAATCTGAAAAATCAACCTGAATCACACAGGCCAAACCACTGTTGAATCCGGCTAAATCCACAGAAAATGAGACAATCAGCAAGGAATGTCACAACCTCATTTTATAATTTTGTATTCTAATTTTGGTTCAGATAGGATTCTCTGCTATGTAAAACGATAATCCTGATGCAGTAGTTTTTGTCGCATTTGTAAGAACTACAAAAATAAAACTTTTCTCAATGTCAACCTGAGATCCTGACTGTGGTGACTGGAAGAAAGTCGACTCAAAAATTCCAATGTTTGACCTTCCTAGATCAAGGTGAATTTTATGAAAAGTTCAGGGAAAAAGAAAAAATCAGGCAATTTTGACTTGACTTTAATTCCTGTGCCCATGGGAAGTCGAGTCATACTTGCCCCATTTCTTTTTTTGCCTCAAATTTTCCTCAATTTCTTTTTCCCTGAACTTTTCATAAAATTCACCTTGATCTAGGAATTACAAACATTGAAATTTTCGAGTAAACTCTTTTGCAGTCACCACACTCAGGACCTTTGGTTGACCTTGAGATAAATTTTATTTCTGTACTCCTCATAAATGCGACAAAAACCGCTGCATCAAAATTATCATTTAACATGGCCGACAATCCTATCGTAATACCTAATGTCCTTTTTCAAATAATTTTTTATTGGTGGGTCAATCGTCCCAGATACAGTTATTAGAAATTTTGTGGAAAATCTATTTTTCATTACAACAAAAAGGAAAAATTCCTTCTGCTTTTGACGTGCCATTTCAACAGGCACACAAGGATTTTACAATTGCATTCCACCACCAGGTATTAGAGGTGGGAAACAACCTTACTTTTGCGGCTCACCCGCCTTGACCTGCCTCTTTCACTACTTCTTCAGGAACGGCCCGGCCCAGCGTTCGAACACAAAAAAAATTTCTGGCTTGATCCAGCCCTATTTTTTTGCATTTAAACGGTTAAACCCGGAACGGCCCGTTTCAATTGATTTTTTTCCGGCCCGACGCGGGCCATCTTAATTTAAGGTTTTGAGACCAGCAGAAGGGGAGTACTCAGATAGACTGAAAACTGTAACATAAACGCTTGTAATGTTAGGTACTGCAAAACACACGTCAAACACGAATTCGGTATCAAAACTAGCGCTAAGGCTCAACAATCCAGTCGAAATTTGTGTAACATTTTGATGTTATCATTCAAATTCATTTTCAACGACAGTCATTTGATACTTTGACCCGGCCGGGCTGTAATGTGGACCGGCCCACATTAGTTTTGAGCCACCCTATGCCCATGCCTTGCGCGTTTGGACTCCAGGCAGCTGGAGTCCAAGCCAAAGTCAGAGGACTGGAAATCCAGTCCAGCTGATGCCAGTGCAG